>JADDOH010010493.1:0-26371 GCA_016648135.1 Agrypnia vestita
TTCAAAACACAAATACATGAGTAAATAGCTCTATAAATTTGGATTTGGAATTCCTAACCAAAGAGAAGATATTTGAGATCAAATTTGCCAGTACGGCAAAACGTCAATTTCATATGTAAGGACCTAATATATATTTATGCATATATTTTTGGGTTTTTTACACTTTTACACTTTTGTATTATTTTCTTCACCTATACCTATAAACCTCAATGTCTGTCTGTCTGTCCTCTTTACAAATAGACACCGTTCCTCCAATTCAACTCATATTTTGCATACTTATGCATTAGGACCTGGCGGGTAACATAGGCGACATTTCCCTCACCTCTTTACCCCTTCCCTTCCTGGGCAGGTAACAATGGTGACATTCCCCCCTTCCACTTTACACCGGTCGACCGATTGGACTCAAAAATTGCTAACTTATTCTTTAGGATCTGGCGGGTAACATAGGCAACAATTCCTCTCCCCCCCTTTACCCAACCTCCCCTCTAGACATTTTCTGTATTTCTGTACAAATCTACACGTTTGAGCAATCTGACCCAAACTTTGCATACTTATTCTTCAAGACCCGGAGGGGTAACAAAGGTGACATTTACCCCTCTCCCTTTACCCCACCTCTATCCTTGATGCAGTTTCTGTTCAAATCTATATGTAACGAAGAAAACTTTTCCCCCCTCCCCTTACATATTTTTTGTACAAATCTACACCGTTTTCCGATCGGATTCTTAAGAACCTGGCAGGTAAACTACATTTCCTCCAGGACATTCCGATCCATCCCAGCCTAAATTAAATGCAAACATTGTTTTTATTGGAGACTGTAAAACAATGGAATCTTTGTTTCCCCCCACTCATTTTTAACTTAATCCCTAACCCGTGCAACGCTGGGTACGAACAGCTAGTTAATGTTTATAAAATAATGAAAAAAACAGTAAGAGAGAGTTATCAATAAAGAAAATACACAAGTCAGAAAAAGTTTAGATTTAAATTTGATAAAATATTTAAAACAGAAATAAAGAATTATCATATACTTATTATTGTATTTTGTATGGAACATGAAAAAAAATCTAGAGTTTTGGATCCCAGATGTCCAGACAATGGGTTGTTGTTAGCAAAAAGAGGGACACCACAATTATATAATATTTAATATGATTAATTAATTTAATTGGATTCACACGAACTAAATACACGCTTCATTGCCAATTTAGTACGCTCAATACATAATATAATAAATTAAAAAAAAAAAACAGAAAATAAATTTATTTATGTTATGAATTGCAATATTTGAATTTCTGTTTTCTTATAGAACACAGAGTAATTTGGACGCTCTTCAAAGAAAACCAACTCTTCTACAAAGTATTGTTCTTGTATCACTTTCTAAGTAGCTGTATTTCTCTCGCACTCCGTTTATTGATAGACCTCTTTCCATGTAAGAAAGACAATCGAATTAGTATGTTTACGACGCACATTAATTCGTTGTGTTGATGTTTATGGGTATAAACACCAGCACAACGAAACAATGTGCCTCGTACGCATGGCTCTTACATACTAATTTGATTGTCTTTCTTAAGTGGAAAGACGTATACCAATTAATACAATTATTAATTTATTTCATCACCTCTAGAGTAACGTAAAGTTGTGGCTAAATGAGTTGCCACCGAAGAATCGGTACATTCATTAAGACAGAAAATATGCATAACTTCATCTTACTTTGTTTTCCACATTTTTAACAATATTAAGGGGTTGTACCACCCTCGGAGCCTGAAATTTAGGTAGAAATGAGGTGATCTTTTACAAGAAGGTAATTATTTTTATATTGGCACTTATTAATATAGGTACATATTAAACTATTATTTTAAAGTAAAATTTTAGGAAAAAAAAGACCGCGTCACCTCCATTTTCATGGAGCTCCTCCACCGTGACTGAGTCCCAACAGTACCACTTATTTATAAATTAAATATATAAAATATAGTATATCCGATTTATAAAAAACGTTTTTTTGTTTAATTGGGAGCAATTTATATACAGCAAGCAGATATTTCATTTCTAACATTTAAAAAATTGTCTTATACCAGTAAGCACTACTCAGGCTTATGAAATATGTGTTTTATTATTTTATTGTTTAATTACTTTTCTTACCGAATAAATGTGATCTGGTGGTTGGTGGTTCGAGCTCCACTCCAGGACTCTAGCAAGTTAGTCCTGTTTTCAGAGCACAAGCATTTTAGCTTAGTTTGAAAATAGTAAAAATATTAATGCGACACGTATTCCGTGTCGCGTCTTTATCTTAAATAAATAAAAATAATATAAATTAATTTTAAATGTTTATAAAAAAAAATTAAAAAATAAAGCTATAAATTATTTAAAATAAAAAATAAAACATTTTTAATCAATATTTAAAAATAAATAATTAAGCTTATATAGAAGAAAAGTTAAATATATAATTTTTAATAATATCGCATAATCAGTCTATAAACATGTGCACCTAATTTATTAAGAAATCCTTACACGTTGTATTTTTTAGCATTACACATCGGTATCATCGGATGCGTGCAAAATATCTATGTCGATTTTTTCTCAATTCATAAGCGTAAACTAGTATACAACATATCAAATGTTTCAAGATTCACTCGAGTAGACTGACGAGTTAACATTTGAAAGTTTTCAAACATCTCAATGATTCTGACAGCCGTTACCCAAGACCTCTTACAAAACGATGAACCGAATAAAATCATTTTAATGTTGTTAAACGATGATGAAATATAATTTCTTATTACTGGAAGGCCCTCAGCCCCGAGCCCGACGATCTATGGTCACGTCATCTTTAATCCAAAGTGATTTTGTATATGCCTTAAGTTAATATTATAAAAAGTCAAGCTTCATTTATTTTCGCGTTATCTTAATTCAACACTGCAATTTTTCATTAATTAATATATTTTATTTTAATATAACTGTTTTTTTTAAATTACATAATAATTGGAGGATGCGTCTAAGAAAGATCATTGACCAATGTATGTTGAATCCAAATTCTACACTCTTTAATTCTATATAGGTTCATAATTATTGCATTATTCTATAAAGGTAGATGATTATAATATAATATTACTTTAAAATCTATTATATTCGACAACGCTAGATCCTCTATTAATCCATCCTCGATTTCTCGTATCTTCACGGCTTTCATCTTTAAGTATAAGAGCATCTTCAGATATTCTACTGAAAAATGTTTTCTTCACTATTTGGATTATATAAATATATATTTACGTAAACTTTATAAAGGATTGTAGGCCTTAAGTATAATATAATAGGTGCATAATATGAATGTGTAAAATACAAAAGATGAATGAGCACGTCAATATTACAAAATATTAATTAAAATCTTAATTTATTACTTTACTACATCAAATATTATATTTTGTATAGGATCAAAATAATATTCTGATTATGTACCTCCTACAAAATAATTTATTATGAAAGAAGCGTTTTTTAGCCGCGCAATAGCGTAAACTGAATCAAATTTTGCCTAAATTGGAAGCTAATTAAAGCTCTACAATTTCATTTAAAAATCATGTAGTCCACTTATTTTGACAGCTAATCTTTGGAATTCATTATTTATTTGGCATAATTGGAATATTATAATCACAAACTATTTATTATTACAAGAGTTAGTTCTCGGACAGTCGAAATCAAGGCCGTCTGTTTCCGTAAATATATATTCGAGGTTGAGATGCACGCCGGTAAAAGCAGACATCTGAATTCTGACACCAATACATGGATATAGAATACTATTATTATATAAATAAATTAATAAAAATACATATATAAAAATATATAAATTATTAAATTATATTTCAACAAAAAATTAGATTATTCAGAATGTTTTCAACGTCGATCAGAATCTTCCGTGTAGAATTTTTTAGGCTTTTCTGCCGTGTGTAACCTGCCTTACAAATAAAATAAAAAGAAATCAATAAAATCATTGATTTAATAAAATTAAGTTTTTGGTGAAAAAAATTTCATGTCAAAATATTCTCACGGGTTTCTAGCGGTGGGAGACAAATCAAAATAAGTAAACAGACAAAAAAAACATGTGAAATTACTTTTATTTATCACCAAAGTCACTGAATATGAACTCAAATGAAACGCTGCTCCTTAAATTCACACGATTTCGCACTGATCACTCGCATGTGGAACACTTCATACCATCTTTATACGAGTATTCGCACGTCTTAGTCGCTGAATTATTATCTGTTGAACGGTTGGTAGGTACTCACCCAATGTATCGTCGCGGTATTTTACTAGCTACTTTGAATCGACGCTGGTCGCTTGTATTCTGTGGAAACGTCACAACAAACTGTCTCGATGGCGTCGACGCACTACATTTTTGGGTTTCCAGACGTTTCGTATCTAATTTTACTGTATTTTTTAATTTTTTGTTATTATTTTTTTAATTTTTACTTATTTATTTTTTTATTTTAAATTTATATACTAATACTATATATATTATATCTATATATATCTTATATATATATATTATATATATATAACCATTCTATATCTAGATATATATATATTATTGTATATCTCTATCTTATTTCTTCTATATATGTATTTATATATATATATATATAAAATACGTATATGAAATGCTTGTCCAACTGGCTTAACCAACATGATGGGGTTTAAAAAATACATCCGTTTCCGGACTGAATACGACAAAATTATCATAATAATATATATTTGATTTACTTTTTACGAAAAGTTACGAAAAGTTAATGCGAGCTGTTTTTTCCCATTTATTTTTTCAATCTTTATTATTATTCAATAATCTGTTGTGTAATGAAATCAGTGTACGGCGACTGTTATAGAATTCAAATATTCAAGATAATTTTTTTTTTAAATATACTTATTTTTCTTTATATTTTTCTTATATAACAGAAATACGCTATGGACCGAACTTTATATTCTAACAAAAGTTTAACTCCCAGCTGAAGCTATTTGTATTTTTTGTAAAGTTTATTTATATTTATATAAATCAACCATATATAAACATAAAATTTATGTAGAAGCAAAAAGCCGATTTTGACCAAAATATCAGCCTACCTAGTTATTTCAAGATCATGATAAATAAAATGGTCTATAATTATATTAAATAGTACGATGCAAATATTAAGTTACCTATATCAAGGGGCTTTAATTAATTCACGCGAACAAAAATGTAATTAATTAAGGATAAATTATAGAAGTCTCACAAAGACGAAGCTATTCATCCACTTTTCTCATATATAAATATTTTCTCATATACAATAGAAACCAGTGATGGTCATCAATGTATCATCATTTCAATATGCGTTATAGCAGCACCGGTCTACCCAGAGCCAGTAATGACAGTCTCGATGATATTTCAAGAATTATTATTTTACAAAACCTTGATCTAATGCCACCTGCAGGGAGTTAATGAGATCACGCATCGAAAGGTTCCCTGAATCGTTTTCCGGGTGTGTGTATAATAGAAACCCAATTGCACTTTGTTAGGCAATAACATAAATGAAACCGATTATCTAATCCGGACTTATTTGGACTATAAGAGATTTAGTTGATATTACATTACGCGAATATCTCGAGTTGTCTGATAGAAACGCAACTATTATTACTATAATGTGAAGAGGAAATAATACGAGACGTATTTTGTACCTACAACTTGCAATATAAGTCTTTATTTATCATCGTGTAGATGTAGATTACTCAAAGGGTCCAGAGCAAGGAGGTGCCAAGCCCCTTTTAAGAATGAAATTATATTTTGGTGCAGTTATGCAATATTGTAGGAGTCCTACAACAGTCGATCAAAATATATAGACGTAATTTTTTTGGTTTTCCACGACTGGTTTCAATATGTTCGTTGTTGTTTTACATAAGTACCATTAGCTTGTAAATTTTAAAACAATTATGAAAAGATCAAACAATAAATCAAGAATTATTCTTTGAAAATAATATTATGTCTTAGTAAATAAGTCACGCTTTTTTATGGCGTTTTAACATGAAGAGTTTCGTTAAGAATGTAATTTAAAAATTCTAAAAAAAAAGTACATTTTGATTACTAGGGAATACAAAATAATAAATTATAAATACTAGGGGATAAAAAATAAATAATAAATACATACGCAAGGACAAATACCTTAACTACAGTATAAATGTGTATTAATTATACGCTAGGGGGGTTCCTTCCGCTTTGATCCAATCTCCTCGTCTAAATAAGGGATTTAGTTCATATCTGTTCAATGTTATACTTTGTGGTGATAGCATATATTAATTTATTCTTATTTTTAAAAGACTTTTAAAATGAAAAGAATTTAATTAATCAAAATGCATACACAGGGGATTAAATTCGAGCTTAGCAGATTTCCGAATCCGTAGAATTTCAATTTCATTTTCTGACAAAGGCGCAAATTGTTACTTAACACCTTCTCTCCATGGACCCTTTTCCTGCTAATCAGTTGTGTTTTAATCCCAAATATAATAATCTCGTTGTCTGACCCTCTGTCCGTCCGTCTGTCTAACATCTAAAGATAACTTTTTTTATATCAGCATTTTCAAATTGAAAATATGAATTATGAAAAATGTGAATTAAAATTGTTATTAAAAGAATAAGAATTTTTGCAATACCTAGTACAAAGGTTTACAACTCCATTACACTCCACAAAATAAATACCTACGGTACCAGTAAAAATGTACATTTACCAATTAAAGCCGTAGAACATTTATTTTTCCTTGTAACTGTGCAAGTTTTGGGCAGACAATGGCTCGAAACATCACGATCTGCTGAACAGTCATTCTAAGAAAGAAGGGAGATTGTCATCTCTAAATATTATATCTATTTTTGTAATTTTAACTCGTAGCGTCTGCTTATCTGCCGAAAAAACTTTGGATCAATTTTTAAACCTTTTCCCGTGATCCAATGGAGCTGAAACTTTGCAAGCAGACTCGTGGCAACGATAAAAATGACCTAAGAAATTTTCGTTTAAAAAATTTTATTATTGTATGATTTTGGATTTTTCGAAATTTAAACGTTTTTTTTTTCAAATTGGAAACCTTACAAATGAGAAAGGAGCCCGACGCGTGGGAAGGCGCGAAACCTGTTTCAAGTAGTCTGATTCGAGCCATGGGTCCGATCAGACGGTTTCTCCGACGCCGTGCCCCCATATACCAATTATTACGTTTTCAATATTCTATAAGTTTTAAAGATAATAATATACATGGAATAGATTTTCCACATGAACTTAAAGCAAGAGGAATATGTTGATAGAATATCAAAATTGGAAACAATACAAATGAGAAAGGGAGTATAATAAAAACTTGGTTTTAATTTTATTATAGTTTATTCATTTATTCAGTTTTATTCATTTAAGTTTCTAAGTTGTTTATTTTAATTTTTCTTTAATTCACATTATTATAAAAAGATATTCCTTGTCTCCTTAATTAGACCAAGTTCTGTGCTAAAGGAGACAGCCCCCTCCGTTGTATCCCGCAGTGAAATACCAATTATAATAATTTGTTATCTGTCCGTCCGTCGTAACTTCTTTATGGTATAAACACTTTTTTCTTTTATTTTTCTTCCTTTCTTTTTTCTTTTTTATTTTTATTCTTTTTAACTTATTTAATTTCTAACCGACATGCAAAATTACCGTCATTTCTGACGGCTATCTAAGCAATAACAATATTCTCAAAATAAAAATACAAAATTAAAAATATAATATATTGTTATTATTTATAAAAACAAAATAATTTATAGAACAAAAACCTTCTTTTCAAACACAGAATGAATTCAAAATAGAAAAGTAATATATATTTATATAAATTAACGAGAGTAATAATTCGTTACAGATATTACCCGAAGTCATTCAGACTGATCGTTATCCAATTGTATCATATTGCATCCGTATAACAATTCTTTTTTTGGTAGTGAATGTTTTCCAGGATAGTATTAAGTTTATTGTAAAATTATGGTGCTGATAACATATAGAAGCGTTGTATAGTAAATAGTACAGTTTCACTTCGATTATTCAGATTGTAAAAAACAAATAATTTGAACAAAGAATTTTTTAAGAGCATTAAATTAAAATTTATAAAAATATATAAAAGGCATATTTGGATATTGTAATGTCTTTAAACAGAAGTGATTTGGGATTTTTCAGTAATGTGTCAGTGCCTTATTTTTTCAGATAACCGATGTTCTACTGTACCTACTGTGACTAAAAATTTGACAAAATATATTTTTTTAAATTCTGTGATATTTTATAAATGAAATATTAAACAAGTGAAACGCTGAAAAAATATGTCATTTGTCATATACTGTCATAAAACACGTCATTTGTTTATCGGCTTTTCCACTGGTAAGTATTGAACTTATCAAGCAATGTGCCAAAGAAAAGAAAAACATTGTCATGTATAAAAATCACTATTTTGTGTCATACCAAGATACAAAGTCAGGTACAAATATCTAATTAAGTAATTAGATAATTTTGTATTATGCCACCACACATTATTGTGGCTCTTTTAGTTTAACACTGTAATCATAAAAAAAATTGACACAAATTTACAGAGGTGGCTTATTGTTTGCCAGGTCTACGGCGGTCGGCGAAAGAATGGTCGAAGTTAATGGTGACCGGAGCCTAGTTAACTGCACCAAGCTTCTGATTGGTGGGAGCCGGCTAGATGCGTACGGCTAAAGACGCAAAGAATCTCGACCACCACAGAATAAATAAATCTGAAGTGAATGTAATGCTGGCTATAGCGTAATAAATAGAATAAATAAAGGATCGTTAAGATGGTTATGTGGAACGTCAGGAGAGGATGATATAAAAAACATATAAGGTGAGTGTTGTAGGCCATTGGACATTGAACATCAAGGACATTGGACGTCCACAAAAGACCTGGCATGATCAGATAGATCGAATGTTGAAGGATGGCACTGTTAAAAATTTCAACAACCAAAGAGCGTACCTGAGAAAGTGCGTGAATGAGTTTGAGGTAAAAGTGGTGTGCGGGGATAAAAGAGTGTAACATTCTATCCTCTCTGCCTACCCCTGCAGAAAAAAAATGGAGTGCTGGTTAATAACCTTGACCCTGGACCGTAATGCACCTGTAGGGCTTCGTTTGAATATATTTTAGGGGTTCGGTACCGAATATGTTCTATTGTTTATTTTATTGGTATGCTGAAAATTACCTAATGTAATTTAGAATATTTTATTTCGTGCAATAAGTAGACCAATTACAGGAAACATTGCTCGCGAGGTTTTCTAATTGAAGTAATTAAAATTAATACTCTAGAAAGCATGGGTAATAAAACAAATAATGAATGTTGATTGTTAATTCTTTATTTCCGAATACCCTGTTTAATGACATTTTATCTGAATTTATTAATTTCATTATTATAAGTAGGTTATACGTCTAATATAATTTATATTTCCTAATATAAACAGAATTACATATCCCAATAATAATAATTTCGAATGTCCGTCCGTAACTTCCTATCTAAAAGCTGATCTTATACGATTCTCAAAATTAGTATGAGTTCAAAATTTTTATTATATAAAAAATATTTCAGTTTAATGAAGTAAATAAGAGAAGTTAATACGATATCGCATATTGGTATTAATCATAAATGTGTATAAAATGAGGTACAAAAAATGTATAATTCTCTACGTAATAACGTCCGTCATTAACGCTCAGCAGATGGCTCAAATAATAATGAGATATCGTATATATAATAATGAGAGTAAAAGCGGCAAGAAAAGCGTAATTTTCTATTTAATATTGTCCGTCACTATTTTCAATTATTTAATTATTTAGCCCCTGTATACGAAGGGAAGCACATAGTGTGCTATTTTCCTACCATTTCGCTCCTGAAAATTGATTTTGCAATTTACTTACGAGGCTCATTATAAACAGCAGACCGCTGCATTGTCTATCGCGTTACCCAGCAACTCTGCGGTCATTCGTAAACCAGATTGACGTCAGTTTCGTCATGACATTTAATGGCTACTAAAGTTAGCCATTAATCCCTTGGTCCTTTCTTCGAGACCCGCCATGCAAATATGGCGGCGACGTGTCGCAATGTTACGAAACCGGGAAAGTGTTAAAAATGTAAATCGTGACGGTACTAGAGCAGTTCCTGCCTCCATGCGCCCGGCCCGCACGACGAGTATATGTGTGGCGAGTGCAAAAAGAGCTTCTTGTTTTACTGTTATTATTGTATTGTGTTAGTTTAATAAAGTGTATTGTCACGAGTCGTGGCTGCGGGAGGAACGAATGAGAACACTGGAAATTAATTGGCGATTTATTAATTAATGATTAATTATCTCTTCAATGTAAAAAATAATTTAAAACGAAATAAACTTAACGCTATTCTTTAAATCACTATTTTGCAATATATCACTAATAAATGAACACTCAATTATCGCTGGGTAAACAAGTATTCAACATTCAATAGATCATTCCATTCAATTCCCGCACATTGTATTTATCGCATTTGTTTATTTCGTCAATTATGTACTTCGCTAGATTATTCCGCTTCTTTATTATCTCACCTACCCTGAGCATCTTCTCGCGGCTCGCGCGTACTTCGCACTGAATCGAACCGTCAAACATGACAACTCTTGCGCTGCGGCCTAGTTCATTTATTTTTACCCGAAAATGTTGATATTTTCGTACTTTCTAGATTATTCTAGTGTTTCGGAAAAGGTTCTCGTTGCTTCTCGTAACAGGCGTTTCTAGACGTTTGTAGACGTTTCCATAGTGTGCAATTCCTTTTGCTTGCCATTCCGTGACAATATTAATCCATATTTTATTTTTAGCTCATAAATTATCAACAGGTTGTTGATGAGCCTGGTGGCTAAACCTATGTGACATCAAAACATAATGAAAAACATTCGGCAGTATTCTGTAAATAACGAGATTGTTATTTTGGTGATTAACTAACACTCAAAAATAGACAAGACGTAAATATACCTGTGACAGTCGGCTTTAATCGGTGATTACTACCCCAACACTCAAAAATAGACAGGACGTATTTATTTACGTCCGTGGAATTTCTTGATTTATATTTATATATATTCACGCAAACCAGTCATTGCAATCTATAGTTTTCTCTAAAATATATGATTTTGATGAATACTAAATATACAAAATAATTAGTAATATTATTTTAAAAACTTCGTCGAAATCAATTTGTTTCACATATATCTACTAATTTCTTCATCGAAAAATTCAAATATTTAATGAAAGACAATATTTTCTTCACAATTATAGAAATATTGGCATTTGACGGACGTTAAGACATTCCTCTATTTTTGAGTCTTGGAGTAATAATCGTCAAATAACAACCTTGTTAACAGAATGTTAATTAACTTAGTAAAAACCACTACCAGAGTAGTGGTGGTTAACATTCTGTTATAATGTCTAACCACAAAGTTAATGTTTTAAATATTAATAATATAACAATCTTGTTATTTTCAGAATACGGCTAATTGTATGACAATTAGAAGTATAACACGTCAAAGAATACATTTTTTATAGATTGAAAAATAATAAATAACGCAGAATGTAGAAAATTAAATTAAGAGTCATATCATGAATTAACATATAAAGTGTCAACGAAATCAACAGTCCTTGAGCAAGCAATAAAATTAAAATTTCGCTTTTAAACTAAGCCTGTACCTTCATCTAACAGTATAATAAAATGGATACCAGCGCATTTTCCCAACATCAACATTTTACTTTCATACACAATTCACCATAAAATCGCGATTACCTTTTGATGACTTTACATAAAATTATATAGCCTAAGGAAAAGTCCGTTATATAATAAATTTTATTTATAAAAATATATTCCGAATGTGTATAATAAACAAATAATGACAAATTACTCAACTTGACAAAATTCCTAATTTTCCAACACATGGCATAACTTTGTTATTAATAAAGAAATTATTTATTAATCTAATTATAATCAAATATTTTTGAAAAGCTGTTTAATTAACAGGATGTTCATTTTCATATATGACATACAGGCCGGAAATTTCATCGGGTTAATCCAGATTCGCCAAATCCAGGTTTTATTTTAGCCATACATCATAAGGTAATAATTTAATAACTTGTTATTTTTGATTAATTAGACCAACTCTAGATAATGGACTTTGGCGAAGGCGCTACGACATTAAGCTCTAAGAGCCAAGCGTCACAAGATTTATAATTGGATCATGTGGAGAGAATGAGTGAACAACAAACCAAGTCCCGCTGAATACAAGATCAAAAGGGGATGACGCCCAAAAGGCCCAAAACTAAAATGGAATGATAATACATATATCCAAAGAAATATAAGCCTGGGATATCCAAAAGAAAGAGCTGACACAAGACCGTGATCAGTGGTGGAAGACTCTTGAGGAAGCCAAGATCCACCGGGGGTTGTAGAGCCAACAGTGATGATGATGTTCTTGATTCTTTTCACCTTTGGAAGAATTTTTTTTCAAATTATCTTACTGCAAGGGTGGATATTTCAATTAAATAATATTTGTAAATAAAATACTTCGAATTCTTTCAAAACATAATCTAACGCAAAAATTTGTATCATATAAACGCCTTTTTATCACATTGCACATTCGTTTTATTTACCGACCAAAGTGAATACGACATTTGTTTTCGTTATTTTTACGAACATCGTCGCATAGCCGATATTTGCTTATCTATATCAAATGTCTGCGCAACATCCAATATAACTGGAGCAAAGTTTTGCAAGAAAACCAACCAGCACGGCTCGGCGGGTACCAGGAATTCAGAGACGAATTCGTTGCGTGGATACAGAGCAATATTTACTCCTTGGCTTCATACAGTATTATACAGAGTCGTTTGTTCTGTTAAAACGTGATAAAAATAACTGATTGTCGGAAGCACGAGGTAAATTGCATTGCGCAACCGTCCGAAGGTGACTGGTGTTGCGATGTTTGCGATGGATTGAAATGAAAGGGATGTTACATATTAGATTATATGTAAAATCGAATTCTTTTGTCTTTGCGAAGATTTTAATTGGAATTTTATTACTTTAAATGGGTAGATAATATATCATTTTTGCACGTACCTAGGCGAAAATTTAGTTTCTTTTTTATGACCATCCAAAATGATTGCTTGATTATGATGCAGATGTATACCTCTTTCCAGTTAAGAAACACTATCGAATTAGTACCTGTAAGCCGTATGACGCATATTGTTTTATTACCTGTAAACACCAACACAATGAAACTTACACATACTAATTCGATTGTAATTCGGATGAGTCTCCTTCATTCAATTCCAAACAGAAAATAATATTTAAAAATAATATTTTACTTGTGTTGAAGGAATTTTTTTTCATATTTATTTATTTTTGATACTTATTACGTAGATACATTATATATTATTACATAGATAAACTGCACAGCAGTTGTACGGCATGGTTGCCATCAATATTGTTTGACAATATTTTTTATTTTATAATGAAGATTATAGAGTAGGTCATTATCGAATATTGCCTGATTTTTACAAGTGATACATGATAATTATAAATTAATGTAAAATAAGGTTCATAGCTTTATTTGATTTAATGAATTTATTGAATCGTTTTATGAAAAGATTTATTGAATCATTAATACGAATTCTTTATTTATTTTGATATTTAACGCTATAATGGGCCTTGAGCCCAATTAAAGCGAAACATATACTAAAATAAATCACATAGATATATTGTGACCTCAGCGGGAATCGAATCCGAAACTGAGATCAGACTTTTAGCTTATGTTGGCATTTTGTCTAATAAAAGCGTATATTCATCAATTAAGTTATTTAAGCCATTTTCAAACCTCAAATTGGAAAAACTTGGAATTTCCTTTACATTTTTTTTTACATAATACCTATGTTCTTGTTTTATTTTATTAAAATTTATTTTTGTTTATCTACTGTAAATTAAATTTTTAGATACTTTTAGGCATTACATACCTTCAGTGTTGCAGTTACAATTTTTCGACAGTGGACTTTTTTGTTTTCTGTTAGAAGAATCTGATGAAAAATTCGCCTTAGAAATTCAAACGTCTTTTAAATTACCCTCAGCGTGACGCACATACAACACAAATATATATTTACAGGTAGTCCTCAAGTTACGACGGTTCGACATTACGACAATGTTTTTCACAGTATAAAATATACTGTTTTAAATCAAGAAATTCATTTCGTAGTGCCAGCCCTAACAATGAAATCAAAGCTTAATTTTTTATTAAATAAATTATTATTTTAAACAATCTAATATGTAAAAAAAACATATTTGTATTCTACGCAATGCAATTCGACTAATGACAGGGGTCGACTCACAATCAAATTTTATGAACGTGACTCGATGGTAAGTCGAGGAATACCTGCATCTGTTGGATTTAAGATTTACGCCAACAGATTAGTGTACAGAACACGCACGTCTTCTGGATTAGAACGCGTATTTTGTTCGTTGTTTACGATGGTTTACCTGAGGGAACCTAGGCTGACGGTTTAATCATTTAAATATACGCCAAATCAAATATGACTCAATCTTTTATTAAATTATGTTGTCATATTTATTTAATCAACGTTTACAGGTTAGCAATTCTCACGCTATCATGGTATCATGATTCCTCGGAGATCGAACAATAAATAATGACTCCTGTAACGCAAGGATATCTCTTGAAGTAAATACATAGGTACCTGCATTGTACGTATTTGCTTCGTGAGAAATATTAAATAGTTTATTACGGAGACATTGTCATGTCGTGACCAGCGAGTCCTAGAACTCGAGGAATACTTTGAAAGGAGGACGAATGCGATGTCGAGGCGTGGTAACTAGAAGGATATGAATCTAAAATCCGGAAAGTTAATAACACCCGAACGCGGCCGATCCCAATCCATATTGTACTATTGTGTTAAATGATTTATATCTGTGTTTTTCCTCGTTCTTGTAATATATTTTTCACAAATTAAAAAAACAAAAAGTTACACTCCTACAGTACTTTTTTGTTACACTAATAATTCCGTGGATTGTCTAATTTCTCGTACTTTTTGTCATTCAATTTTGTTTTATTACTGCTATTCCCACGCGAAATTAATTATCATTTAAGTACTGGAATTTACTCTGATAAACCATATGTAAAAAAGTTTACGTTTTATTTAAATGTATACGCATATCTTAACTATATATAAGGCGAAAAATCTGTATATGCGACGCAGCAAAAAAAAACCGGTACGGACGGTGCACTCTGAGGTCATTAATTTTTTACAGATTTTTCTATCTGGACATTTTTTTTTCTTTTTTAAAAAAACAGTCCAATTGAGAGTTTAATTTATATTGATATATCGAGACTGGTTTCGAATAATTAATGTCTTGATTTGATTCGGCTTTTTTCTTTATTGCAAGGAATTTTGTATTCAACCTTTCTCAATGGGAATACGAAAATCTTTAAATCTGTCCCTTAGAATTTACTCCTTTAAAAAGAAGTCCAGTCGTTTAAGGAAATGATAATCTATAGGAGTTATGTTCGGCGAATATGGTGGATGCTGGAGAGACTCTTAGTTTAAAAATCGTTTTTAATAGGTCCCTGTCTCTGCGTGGATTGAACATTTTATTTTCAATTTGGATGTGCGTTTGTTGAATAAATTGGCAGTATCCATATGCCATTACGCTTTAACCCGTAGTAAGAAGAAATAATTATTAACACCATGTATAATACAACAAACTGTTCGTCTGAATTTTTCGTGGATAAAATGGAAGCTTTGGAGTTTTTGAAGCTTATTTTGAAACAACTCTTTTCCAGAACGTTACTTGTGAAACCAGCACTGGCTATTTATAATAGCCTCAATTAATGTCCTAATTCCAAGTTTTAATTCATGTAGGATCACAAGACGTATTCTACTGGTACTCATTTGCATTTCAGATATAGTAAAAATATAAAGAATTCAGAGCACAAAAACTCATAGTTTACGAATGCGAATAGTCAGATGCTACGTGTTTTCGATATTATTTTATGGAATGGAAGCATGGACGTTTACCGAAGAATTGATAACGCGACATGAGACATTCGAGACGTGGATCTACAGAAGAATACTCAAAATAATATGAATGTAGAAGATAAAGAATGTTATGGTTTGGACGGATAAAGAAAAACATGTTGTTAAAACAATAAAAATCCGAAAACTTCAATATCTCGGCTATGTGATGAGATATCCAGAGAAGTACGAGATCTTGCATCTCATAATGCGAGGGAAGATTGCCGGGAGTCGGGGTCCTGGAAGAAGGAGAGCATCATGTCTGAAAAACCTGAGACAGGGGTTTGGCCAGTCTACTGCAGAGCTGCTCCGGGCCGCAGTAAACAAAGTTCTCATGGCCAACATGACAGCCAAGTCCGTTAAACGGATAGGGCACGAAAAGAAGATGTGCACAATAAACACACAAAGTAAGACAAATACTACACTCGGGTTCACCAACCTAATTTAAACTACTAAACTTTATGTAATAGAGATATATATATATAGACATCGCTGTTAATAAATTAATACACATAATTATAAAAAATTTGAGTGCTTCTAAAACATTGTATGCATGCACGTGCAAGGTATATCTACAATTCTTTACATATTAATCTACCTTTGTTAATACACGCAACAGTAGACACATACCTACTACATCCAAAAAAATGAATATTCAATACACGATATGATTAGATTGGTTACGATATCTATGCTGGGCTCCCACGATTTAATGCCATGCGTGTACTTTTAGTAAAAGCAAACAGTTTTTTGACAATGGCGCAAATATTCGCATACCATTACCGGCAGACCTCGACACCGCGGCATTGTGTCGGCACGCCAACTATTTTAAACGGCTAATTAACATTTTGGTATCATATATGCTGATAACCTATGAAAAGATAATAACAGCTCAGTGTTTCTGAAATACTGACTGCGCAACCTTTTTATAAAAAATAAATAAATAAAAACAATTAATTCAGCGCATTTTGGTAAAAATTTTACCTTAAGGGTGTTTTACATAAAAACTGTTCAGTCCTATACCAGTCTTTAAAGCTGCGAACATATGGAAACTATTTTTCAAAAGGGTGCATTTTCCAACAATATTTCTAATGGATTGCATTGCGTGTATTCAACTAAAATATGGTCAAGAAACAATTTTAAAAAATTAAAACACAATGAAAAATATATTCAAGTTAGTTTTAGTTTTTTAATATATGTTTGTTGTTGTTAATTATTTGTTTGGTTGTATATCTTAAATTTAATCTTTAGTTTTTCTATTTTAGTTTTGTAATTTTTATAATTTTTTTTTTTGTTCTTTTACTTTTTACTTTTCAATTTAATTTGTATTATTTTCTTTGTTTTTATCATTTACAACTATTTAAAATATCGCTTGTTTATTTGCATTGTTTTTATTTAATGTTAGGTAATCTGTAACATATAAGAAATAAAATTAATATAAAAAGTTTCCATAAAAAATTAGTGATAAATATTATGAATCATACTGTAAATAATAAATCATTAATCAGTGTGCTTCAGAATATTTAATATTATATACAGATTCAGCATCTTCCAGTATCTGGTTTAGATGGTAAAGCCAAGTTCTCCGTATTGTGTGCCGTTAACACTTGCGATTTAAATATATTCCTCTCAGAACCAATACATTGTTATGTCTTACCTCGAATAATAAGTTTCTACTATTAGTAGTTTCTGGATTTAAAGATTTATTCATTTTTTCCCTGGAGTAATCATAATTTCATTATCTTTCTCAGCGTTTGCTTTCCTGTAGAATCCACTCCCAAAACTTCCCATTTACATGTTCTTATCTTATACATATTCTGAAAATGTAGTACCTAGTAGTACTTTGCACCTGGTCTTACTTTTCTCCTCGAATACCATCACTTGCCAATGTTCATCATGAAGCCACATTTCTACATCTTACGTAGCATATACAGGGTTATTTGTAGAACATTAAAAACCTCACAGGACTGTATTCCTGCCTTGATTATGAGTCGAAAATGTTCAAGCAACCATGATCTGATATCAAAAGTTATGGAGTTATGCAATATCAAAGTTTGCATTTTTTCCAATATTTCTGACTTCTTTTTTACAAAACATTGAACAATCATTACAGTTACTTATATCGATTACGAAAAATTCATTTGTTTCAATACAAGATAAATAAAATGTTTAAAAAAAATGTGAAGAAATTCCAATTGGAATTAGAAGGTTTTTATCATTTTATTTAACTTGTATTAAAGGGAATGAATTTTTCATATTCGATATATGTTACTGTAAAGATAATCATAATAAGTCAGAAGTATTTGTAATAAGTCAGAAGTATTATAATAAGTCAGAAGTATTAGTACATAATAAGTCATAATTATTAGTATTTATTAAAAATACACACTTAGATGTCGCATATCTCCATAACTATTGATATTAAGGTCATGGTTGCTTGAACATTTTCGACTCATAATTAAAGCAGGAATATAGTCCTGTGGGGTAATTAATGTTTTCCAAAGAACCCTGTATAGTACATCCTATTTACTAAACTGCGAAAATATTCGCTATTAGACTGCATCATTTGCGTGTAATAAACAGTATTCAATCAAATCGTTCATTTTGCTCCTTAATTCATACAGTTCGTTTACGGAATTATCTACACAAAAATTGAACAGTCATGGTAACATTACGCAACCCTGTTTGACACCTGTTGTTATACCAAACCACAGTGTGAATGAACCGTAGATTCTTGCACATGCAGTAACGGATGCAATTGCCTGAACAAGTTTGTTACTCACCCTGTATCCGTATAAAAATTTCAATAACTTTTATCGCTATAACTATAACTATCACCATTTCGTAAGCTTTATGCACTATTATCGAATTATTTCTTATTTCAATGTTAATCGCACTATCATTGACGCGGTTCATATTATATTATTTATTATTTTTACAAGTTTAAGGCAGTAGCATAACAATAAATAACCATTACAGGGCCCTTCTCCCTCCGTACAATTTTATTTTTAATTTTATTTAATTCTTCCCTCACATTGAAGAACTATGTTTATCTCTGTGATATGTTCGCCACCCATCCAGAAAATGTGTGTTGGTGTTTACAAACGCCTTGTTCATTATTTAATGGATGTATTTTCATTTAGGCATTACTGTCTGTCTTTATTTAAATTTCTGAGGTAAGTACGCGTTGTGTTTCGATTTTCTATGGTTTCAAATAGTTGATATAAGGCACGAACAGTTGTCATTACTACTACGTACGTCTTAAAACTCATTTATATGTTTGCTCGTTCAAATTTAAATATTGTCACTGGATGTGGCTGTGGGAGGCAAATGAAAACGTCCAATTTTTTAATGCGCATCAATTATCTCACTCCTCCGAAGAGCACATTTTTATTATACTGTTTCTGTTGCATCGATCACTTTTTCGAATATTCTGTTCCACTTCACACTTAGATACTCTCTTAATTTATTAACGCTGCTAGCAACACACACCACGCGGTTCGCTTGTCTATGTATTTCTATGGCGTTAGTTCGCCGTCAAAAGCGCAAAAACTGCGTAGCGGCCGGCAGGTCCACTTTATATGCATATGTTAAATGTCGCGCCGAGATGTTTCGATAACTTACGAGATAAACCTAGTCATTTCGAGAGGTTTCGATAGTGTGTAATTATTTCTAATTCTGATATCTCGACACAGCATTTGGTGAATACTACTCAATCGTACCTACCTACCACGAAATTGTTACATTTAAAAGTCATTACTTCCATCATTTACTCGTTCCTGTGATGTAATTTATTGTTACTATTGTTAGTTTTTAAACCTGTGCTATAAATAATTAATTGTAAGGATTGTTGGGCTTATTTCTTTCCGGGTCCTCGGGCAGCTGTCCAGGCGTTAACTACGCCGCTGTACAAGAGAGAAAAATCTAAAATCGATATTTTACAGAGATATTCAATTTTCATTGTTTCCCTTCTTTGCGAAAAAATAACGATTCTTCTTAAGACAGATGAAAGTGATTGCTTCATCCGAGTTTCTCTTGGCATATGAATGCGGCGAACAAACAGCGTTATGCATTATCAAATTATTTTTCATTCCCCTGCTCTGGGCCCAGTCGTTTTGTTCTCCATTAATCTTGTCGGCAATTATTCTTGTAGAAGCAGAAACTAAGAAACGATTCCAAACTGAAGGAATAAGTAATGGCCTCAGTGAAAGTGCCAGTAAGTGTATTGTAATTGTCCTATTTATTCTAGGAAGTCGCTGAGAAAACTTATCTTGATTGTTGTATTTAACCGCTTCAATTTATCCCATAAACATCAATTAGGAGGCAAATAACATTCGTGTGAATAAATAAATAACTGGTTGATTTTATCACGAATTTTCCTAATTTCTTTAACTTTAATACTCGATAACTAATAATACTATAATTTTATAAGTATTTTTATTTGTAATCTAGACGGCAAACCCGCTACATGCACTATAACAAAGTTTAGCAATAATATTCGGACAAGGTTCGCAGCATTTCATACAACTAAGGGGGGTAATTCCAATTATAATAATTTCGATGTCTGTCCGTCCGTCCATCCGTCCGTCGTAAATTCGCGTAACGTTCGTAACTTCTTTATAGTATAAAAACCTTTATTATTTCTTTTTGATGTGTAACATCTATCCTCTCGCTTTCCTGCAATCTGTGGGAGTGATTTCGTGAAAATGAACGGAAATGCGTAACAGGAAACTAGACGCCGGGGAAGCGCGCGCTATTTCATTTGACCAATTAGCGCGCGGTGATAGATTTGGCCGTCAGATGATACTAACCCATTTTCCGAGAGGTTGGTATTGTATTAATAAATATAAAGAAAATTTATGTGTATACATAAAATTTATACATAAAAAAAAAGAAAAAAAAACTGATATATACTTATCATTCATGCTCTTTTGTATCATTTACAAACACAAGTTTTAACTTTTCTGGGGACACATAAAACTATAATATTCACTGTCACTGTAACATGTATGTATTATATTATTGTCAACAAAGAATTCTATTATAATTGAAAAAAAAAACACGTTTTCAGAACGAAGTTCTATGAATTTTAAACAAGTTTTTATTAATCTAAGAACGAAAAAGCAAAATGTTGAAAGAACTAAAATTAGAATCAGTAATTCAAAGATTAATTAATTAAAGGAAATTAAATTAAAACGCAAAAAGTTTTTAACAAAAACTAAAAGTGACTAATTTTTATATACTACAATAATTTTTAATGTAAAATATAATGTAAAATCAAGTCTTAGACCATATAATAACATAGAACTAAATAAACATTGAAATAAAATAAAATTGAGATTTTATTTGTATAAACTATTACTTTTTTCTTTAAACTATTCTTTGTTTCTCTGTACATAAAGATAAATAATACTTACCTATATGTATCCCAAAAAAATGGTATGTATGAAAATTTGAGCTTTGCTTTTGATGCCTGGTATCAACTTCTAACACTTTTCCTATATCTCGTATTGTCGTTCTTTAATATATTACTCATTTTTGGATCAGACTGCGATGCACTCATCATTTTATCACTAAATATAGCAATGCCAAAACCGTAATCAAGCAATAATGCTAGCTTGAAGTATATTAATTAATACATGCACGGCCGATCGCGCAGCAATGACAGGCGTGTGGCCACATCTAAATATCATCTCTCCAACAACGCTTAACATGGAATATCGTTTAGCGGGCGTGAAAAGCATGGGACCGATTTGTTTTCTAGCAGTTATTTTCTAAAATATTAATTTATTTAGATATGACGATCGTGCAATCGATCCGATTTTCCAATACGTTCCAGTAACGTTCCAGTATTTTGAATACCAAGATTACATTTGCAAGAACATTGCTTCAGCGTGAAAAGTCTCAGTACTGAATGAAACTTTGTTATAGAGAATTTAGGTTTGGTATGTTAAAATTTTTGCTATGTGCCACTGACGTTTACTGAAGATTAGTGAAAGGAGATTCGAGTGACGGTGTAGGTTTATTAAAATAAGACATTCGTACTTACGATTCCATCTTATTTAGACAAAATATTTTACATCGAGATTCTACTTAATAAAGCAGTTGAGAATTATTACAACTTACATTGCAAAGAGAGAACTGATGCGATGCGTGTGGCTCGCCGCAGCGAGGGAGCGGGATTGGCTCGCTATTAGCGCGACTTCCCGTCATGCCTTATCCATAGATTTTTTTCCAGAGCTGGCGTCCGGAACATGGCGTGTTATAAGAAGTGAGGAGCAAAAATAATCTTAAAATTAAAATTAAACATAGTTTGTTTTGATTTAATATAGTTTATTTTGTTAGTTCTATACCGCGAATGCCTGCAAGCTGTAAGACAAACGAATGCCTCTATTTTTCAGAAACTCCATACTATATAGTGTATTTGAAAAAAAATAAAAACACATTTTTATACAAAATTACTCAAAAATAAAAATAATTGGAACAGCTCGAGTACTAAGAGCGATGGATTTTTATGAAAAACCTAATCTTTAACTTCCAAATTTTACCTTATAGAAAAATTTTCGTTACAGCCAGTTCGTTAGAGAGAGTGATAACTATATACATCTGTAGGTACTTGGTTTCAGCACGAAATGATCCAAATTTGAATAAAACCACTTTTACATATCCCATATCGGCCTGATCTGGTTAACTAAACCGTCAGTGATTTCGACGTGTTAAATTGGGCTGTTGTTATTTAATCTGACAAATTGTTCTCCAAGTTGACGCGGGCGTTTATTGTTACGTACAACATCATTGTTATACTCAAAATAATAGTCTTTGTGGGAAATACCAGCAACACGAAACATGACTTATATATAATACATACATACGAAATATGTATATATCCATGTAGATACATAAATAATATTTTTTGATTCTAAATTCTAACTTATTTTATTGTATTTATTTATTATTAACGCTTTTCGGGCTTTTACAAAAAATAAAGTTAAGTGTCAAGTAGGTACAATGTACAATAGACATAATCACAGATTTTGAAATGACCTTCTATAATGTAGGTACACGTCTACTATTACCGAAAATAACATTATTTCAGTAATAAACTAAGTTTTCACGCAAATAATTGCATTTTCATCTATCTATTTTTAATTTCACGCAAAAGCGCCCGCAGCTGTCATGGAGTCTACGTGACGTCAAGCCTAAGTAAACAGTGCATTGTGTTTATGACAACAGTTCAAAGCAAAGATGTTATCTTTGGTTCAAAGGCAAGGGTTATGAGTACTTAGGCGTGACGTCATTCGCTCTGACCGGTGTTTCAGTTAAAATGGCGGATTGCACATTTTTATACTTTTATTTTAATAAAAACCTTATTAATCTCAATCTGTATATTAAAACTCGATATTTTTTTAGAATCCTTTCAAAATATTTTCTTCTCTAAAATCACTTATTCTTTAATTCTTTAATACTGTCATTGTGTCTATTACTAGGAAGAATATAGGACAAGTATATTAAGAAAAATTATATAAAGTTAGTGAGTTTTAAAAAAAGTTTCAACAATGCATGTAAATAAAATAAATGTCAAAAAGCAGTAGCTAATTTGTATTGAAATTTAGAATAAAATAAATACAAAAAAATAATAATATAAAGTAGAAAGCAAGTACACAGCAATAGCATAAGCTTGATAAATTTAAACCACGATATTGTTTAAAGGTCTTTTATTTTGTTATTCTGGTGGGACGTGAGTTGGCCTATTACCCTCTCAAGGGATGCCAAAGGGACGTCGTTGGCCTTTGGGACACCTGTATAATAATTAATAATATTATGTACACACAATATAATATAATATGGTGTGTACATCACGTAATTTAAAGAAGCTCGCACCAACACCAGCACCCGGTCCACCGTCACAATTGGACCGTGAACCGCCCGTGCTCTTGCCAAGGTTTACGACTGTTCTATTGTACCAAGACCGTGATGGTTTTTTTCTAGGCGTACTTCATTTTTTGTATTCATTTTTTAACAAAGAACTGCTAATGATATTGACACCAAATCCATAGAATTTATTTATTTATTTATTTGTTATTTTTACATAAAGTGGTAATTACAATAAAACATTTAAAATAAAGAAACAATTTTTCTACTATCTCTGTGAGAGTCAGAGAGTCGTGTACAGAGAAGGGGTATAGGTATGAATTCATGATAAAAGTAGCTATACCAACTATATAAATTTACGTATACAGGGTTATTTGTAAAACATTAATAACCTCGCAGGACTATATTCCTGCCTTGATTATGAGTCGAAAATGTTCAAGCTATTATGACCTAATATCAATAGTTAAGGAGATACGCGACACCAAAGTTTGCATTTTTTTTTCAATATTTCTGACTTATTTTTTGTACAACGTTGGACTATTATTGAAGTAACTTATATCGAATATGAAAAATTCATTCCCTTTAATACAAGTCAAATAAAAAAATAAAAATCTTCGAATTCCAATTGGAAAACATTCCAATTGGAATTTTTTCAGCGTTTTTATCATTTTATTTAACTTGTATTGAAACGAATGAATTTTTCGTAATCGATATGAGTTACTGTAATGATAGTCCAACGTTTTACAAAAAATAAGTCAGAAATATTGAAAAAAAAAATGCAAACTTTGATGTCGCATATCTCCTTAACTATTGATATTAGGTCATAATGGCTTGAACATTTTCGACTCATAATCAAGGCACGAATATAGTCCCGCGAGGTTATTAATGTTTTACAAATAACCCTGTATAAAGTACAAAAATGCATTAATCTAAGTACTTGATTGATTGATCTAAAACATTGATTCAATACAAATAAATACATATTTAGTAAGAAGTAGTAGTAGCTCTGAAATTCTAGTTTTTATTTAACGATAATATTGGGGGGGGAAGGTGCGGATTTGATGTGAACTGACATTCTTAAAAAGTCATCCTTTTATGTGTCTAGTAGGTATCTGTATACCTACTTGTTTTTTGGTTTCAATTATTAATTTATTCTGATCTGTTATTTTTCTGATTGTTAGCCGGAGATTATTTAAAAAATTAATACCAAGATAACTAAAATGATTTTGGCTAGTGGTAAATTTAAATTTTGGTATGTTAAGTGTATCTCTAAATCTCTTAGATCGAAAATTTAAACACAGAGAGTCCCAACTCTTTGTAGGTTTTAATAATACGAAATATTACATCGGATTAATATGTCGTAACTTTGCCCTCTTACAACGTCTGTGCGATATTTAATCTACTCAGTGATTGATATTAGTTTCCGTTGTCTGTCTGTTATTTTTCCTTTCTAAAATTAATCTGACGATAAAAATATATTTACAAACAAATTGGTACATGACAGCAACCGATTCTTTTACTTTCAATTCAGTAGATAAATGGGCATTCCAAAAAATGTGGTTAAAAAAACAATTTCAATGAATACGTATATCGAACTAATTTTTTCTGTAATAATATCAAAATAACTTTGTGGTAACCTTTATTTATATTATATTATTAAGTTGATCATTCTACATTTACAATTGAATAAATAGTGGTTATTTTACAATAGTTATTATATAATCACTATTTATTGAATGATCAGCATGTTTCGGGGCCAATGGTCCCTTCATCAGGATACAACTTATGTATACTAAAATTTTTAATTCGAAGCATAGATAGACATTAACAAAAACAAAAAATAAATGGGTATATGGATGTCGAACCACTAATCAGGAAATATTGTGAAAATAAATCTAAAAGTTAACAATTTGCTAGAAGGATTTGGGTACTTACTTATAATATTTAATTTGCTATTAACACATTTTCTAATTAATAAAATTTCTAACATTTTCTAATTTATAAATTTTATACGTACGTTCTGAGAACACAATTACTGAATTTTGTCCATAGAGGAACAATTGTAATTTAAGGCAAATCATAGATGTCTCACAGAGATGAAGCTGTTTATATGGGAAACGTGTCTGGGAGTCTTTTTAGATTATGGGTTAGCCCAGGTCTTATATCTATAGAGCTGGCTTAAGTGATCACTTTACACAAAGCAACGTTCACCAATTCCACCGTAAGAAAATGCATTATCACTTTTTTAAAGTTGTGTATAATATGTTATAAATCACTTTCTTTCATATATTCGAATGGACTGTGCTAGAGACATCTACAGTCCTTCCCGCGTTGATTTTTTTCACTTAATTTTTCTAAAATTTTTCTTAATTATAAAATTTCTATTCCTAAATAAGATCTGACTTCATCTGAC
>JADDOH010010494.1:0-73699 GCA_016648135.1 Agrypnia vestita
GCGCGATTCCAACTGGACCGCGTAAGCCATTACCGCTTGTCCACTACAAGACTTTAAATAGATATTTTAACTCTCTTGTTTTTGAATTAATACGTGATTTATATAGACCGTGCGAACACTAAATGATTTTTTGATAGAGCGCGCGTAAAGACATGCTTAAGCGTGGAAAGAAAAATGCCATTATAATTAAAACTAATTTTTTTTTCTTTTTACAATATTAACTAATCTAATAAAATGAATACGAATCTCACTCTTGAAACATATCTCCTGGTCTAACGGCACCACTGTAACGTTTCTACCTGTACACCTAAGCTAAATACCTAACTATAAAGTTTAATAATATAAGTTTTACGAAAAGCCCAAAGCTCGAGACTTTAAGCTACCGCATCGAGCTTTATTACAACTTTTGAGACTTTTAAGCACACACTTTATGCTTTAAGCTACTAGATAAAACTTAAGTCAAACTTGGAACTTCGGAAGTATATTTACATGAAAGCTAATATTATTTTTTTTTGTTAAGAATTTATATTTTCAAAATTGGCCAGTCGTGATCTATCTAGTGGTTAGGAAAATTCCCCCTCCGTTGTGTCCTAGCTATCCAAAATTCTTTTGATATGTGGTGAGATTCGTATTCTTATTAACGCGACTAGACTAATATAGGTCGAATTCTTACCTAACTATGGAAATAACAAACGCACGTAACCAATCCGTATTCGTCCTTCTAGAAACCGCTCCAGAACTCTACAGTTTCGCCTATATGAGAGATAGCCGATATCGTCCACGTCCGGAGTTGGCCTAAAAGCCAATTATATGCGGCGTAGCCTAGGAATAAACGCTAGTAGCAAAACTCCCTTACATTGAACCGCCATAACTATAATACCATCGGGGTTAAAATACTGTAATATAAAACAATACAATCGTTGCCAAGTTAACGGCATACGTTAAAGATTCCGCCCGCTTTGATTATCAACTCCTCATAATAGCAGCTTAGAACAGTGTTAGCGCAACCACACACGGTACCCATCTACGACAGATTTACAAGATATAATAGCATACGTTATATTCAAAACACAAGTAAGAAACCTACCGATAGCGCGTCTCACGTTGTCCAATCTGCTCAATCTGTTCACAGTACATAGTAGGGGAAGACAAACATATTCATATTCACAACAACTAGGCGCAACAGAGGCTCAGGGCAAGCTTTGTCTGACATTATCGCAGCCCGAGATTCTAAGGGAATGGAAGATACAGATTTGTAAGTGAAATTTAAGAAGTGTCTAACCACTTCTGTTCAAACGTGGATTTTAGATGCCCCCCCCCCCCTGTAGGGGGGAGGGGGATGCGGCCCCAGAGCATCGCCGCATCCGGTGGTTAACTCCTGTTTAGACATAACCTCCCACACTAAGCTGCAGACCAAGATCAAGCCGAGACTCTATTGCTCCTGCTGGAATCCCCCGAAGTCCTCGCTTCCCGGCGACAAACATATCAGGAAGAAATCCCGCGTCTGATATTAAGGTTTGTATATTATCCCGCGGGGCAGTCAAATTGACTGGTGTATAATGATGAGGATCCCACGTTGCGGCCACATGAGCCGGATTATTATGATGTTTACTGCTGATTAAAGGGCTGAATGAACTAACTGGGTGACTGGAAAAGACTCTCCCTTGAGCGCGTCAGTCAGAGCCATGTTAGCATCGCCTAATATAGTTGATGTGATTGATCCCACGGTGTAGTCTTATCGACTAGAGATATTAAATGATGGTAAAACAGCGTGATTATTACAGTTGATTGTGAAGTTCCTGATATGTTTCTCGCTGGCCGGGAAGGGAGAACCCCGAAGGTCTCTGTATACAGCAAGTTAGAAAAGGTGGTGAATGATGAGAATGATGATGTTAGTAATGCCATCGTGCTCCTGAATGCGGTCCCGATCATAAAGTTGATTGTTAAACTGCTGACAGATCTCGTTCATTAAATCGGTCCCGAGCATAAGTATTGATTGTCGAACTGCTACCTGCATCTTATAATTTCTCGTTCATGAGGAACGTCCTATCTCGTCCTTGTGTCCGGAGTTATTACATTCACATACATTCATAACCAGGGCCCGAGCTCGTCGCACCAAGGGGACTGAAAAGACGTGAGAGGTTCTTCCCCTTAGATGTTAGAGGGGTAACCGCATCAAGACCTTCAGACCATCCTGTAATTCTTGGCTTTAAATCCCAGTCACAACCGGGTAGATACAGTTAAGATGGCCCTACCTAGTCCCTGACCTAAGGTGTCTCCCCAATCTAATCAGACTCCGTAGCCGAGAACGCGCGCTCCGACATTCGACCCTGTCTTGCCACGCGAGTAGATCCAACTTCATCTTTTTCCACAATCGAAATTCAGCCTCCCAAGATCACGGGGCGTGAAAGACGTACGACTCCTCGCCTCCCGACCATGAAGAGACGAACTTCCCCATTCGGTTCTCGTTCATTATCCCATTTATAATCCCCGCGTGCCTCACCTTGAGAGTCTAGCGCCGGTAATAAGATCTCATTATGCTACGTTGGAAATTAATATTGCACAACCGGGCGAGATGCCTATTTTCCGCGAACCTATTCAATTTGTTAAACGCAATAATATGTATTTATATATGTTAGTAAGACGTTTGAAATGCAGAATGCACGTACAATGACCTCGCTTCTATCCTAAAGATAATTAAGATATAAACCCGACGTTACGTCCCGACATCAGTACTAACTTGTTTCCGCGTCCGTTACCGTCGGCTCTGAACCCACGTAATGAAATGAATAGTGATCATGTGACAATGACAAATTATTTAGCACGAACATTCCATTTGATACACATAAGAAAATAAAGAATAAATAATATTAATGGTTCTTATCTTATTTCAGTAGTTGGTCTGCTTCTGAGATGGCATCCTGATCCGAAGCAATATAACGGGTCCTTTCCAGAATTGAGCAATTACCAGCGCCTGTGTAGCCCTTCATTTCCCTTGTATTTATATTTTAATATCAGCGCCTGTAAAACTGTATTAGATCCTAGAAACAAGAAAACTATTCCCTCTACGCCGAGCACATACAGAACATAAACCCCTTCAATCTAGTTCATCCACGATTATGCAAAAAGGCGAAAGAATAGTAATAGTAAAAGGTCCTTAACTGACAGAAGTTGAAGTTCTCTGTAGACTGTCCATATCCTATAGTAGCGCCTGTGTTTTCCAATAACAACCTTCCAGTCATGTATTTAACTTAACGTCCTCCTTGTGTGTATGTGTGCTGCAATATCTGTCATCCAGTTAGTGATTCCCAAAATAGTGTTTTCCTTGTATATATATATATATTTCAATATCAGCACCTGTAAAACTGTATTAGATCCTAGAAACAAGAAAACTATTCCCTCTACGCCGAGCACATACAGAACATAAACCCCTTCAATCTAGTTCATCTACGCCGTACAATGATATCACATGCAGACATGACCAATATAATTACAAATATGCTTGCGTCCCGCCGACTGGACGCCTGTGTTTTCCAA
Source organism: Agrypnia vestita (assembly GCA_016648135.1). Lineage (NCBI taxonomy): Eukaryota > Metazoa > Arthropoda > Insecta > Trichoptera > Phryganeidae > Agrypnia > Agrypnia vestita. The sequence goes on from JADDOH010010494.1 coordinate 3,538, forward strand.
TAACAACTTTCCAGTCATGTATTTAACATAACGTCCTCCTTGTGTGTATGTGTGCTTCAATATCTTCCATCCAATTAATGGTTCCCAAAATAGTGTTTTCCTTGTATATATATTTCAATATCAGCACCTGTAAAACTGTATTAGATCCTAGAAACGAGAAGACTATTCCCACTACGCCAAGCACATACAGGACATAAACCCCTTAAAACTAGTTCATCTACGCCGTATAGTGATATCACAAGCAGACATAAACAATACAATTACAAGTATGCTTGCGTTCTCCCCCACCTTGGTGGAAATATTCGCATTCGTATTCACCGACTAGTAGGCCTGATATTCGTATTCATGAAGGTAGTATTCGTTGCATCAAGGTTATTATATTTACAAGTATGTTCAAGTTCCCCCACCTTGGTGGAAATATTCGCATTCGTATTCACCGAATAGTAGGCCTGATATTCGTATTCATGAAGGTAGTATTCGTTGCATCACTCTCGATAATAAAATCATATAGATAAATAATTACGGTAACTCATAAAATATATGATATTACTTATATTAAACGAACAAAACAAAACAATCTGTCATATTAGTAAATAACGTGATCACGGAAGACCGAAGGTTAACTACCCCTGAACACATCGCGAACTGCCCACAATAGTGAATAATGTTCTAGAAAACATTTCAAATATCTAATATTGAATGAATAAAACAATGTCATATGAAAAACTATCACGGTTACGGAAGACCGAAGGTTAACTACCCCTGATCAAACCGCGAACTGCCCACAATAATGGAAAATGTTGTAGAAACATTTCAAATATCTAATATTGAATGAATAAAACAATGTGACTGAATAACCATCGCAATTAAGGAATATATACAATTCGAAACACGTCTTTATAAGAACTTGATAGGAACAAATCGTGTTTTCAGCGATTGCCTAATGATACGCAATACAAACATGTAACGAGTTCAAATAAACCACACATTCATGTTTTAATAAAATAAATATAAAAACCAGATGCATTTTTAAAATATATTGTTTGTAGGAAATTCCTCGCACGATTTGAACCTATATCACGCCTACAATCGTGATATCAAAACCCCATAAATACTCCGATCCCAATTATTTCCAAACAATACAAATCATATAGAAATCCGTGTATTCAATCGCCAGTATAGATAACAAAGCATTCTTTAGCATAATAATACATCCGCCCTGAAGAACCTCTCGTACATTCCGAACCTCGCGACATTGAATATGCATAATTATACTAATTTTAAAACCCACAAACAAACACGAAACACTTTTCGTCAGTAAGGTATTCCATTTTAAAGCCTTTATATCTTTGGTAATATATGAATACCAAATTTAAATGATTTTTCATATGAACAGCGACAGAATTACATATTTCATAAGCGTTATGCAATAATTCACAGTCTCCACATTACGATTTCTTGTACATTAAATCCGAAGCGCGTATAGTAATAATTATCACTAGGCCCAAAATACGTAACGAAACAATCCACAACATGTTTCAATAATTGTTACGATCCAGAAAGTTCTAAATTGAATACACGAAAAAGGCAATAGAAATAAATAATATTGAAAATGCTTAGCTGTTCACTGTTCCAATTCTCTTGAATTATTATCAACCTCTGGCTTTTTCCTCGATCCAGCCAAATTATCTTCCTTACTGACTCTCCTCGACAAGGCCTCCGCCGACCTTCAGGCTGAAAACTCAAGTCCCGCTTTCTAATTTGTAACGCCTAACAATCGTCCCTCTCGCGCCATCTTTGATTCCAACTCGCGTGTAAAAGTCAAAGTCTAACTCTAAAGACGCGTTTCATTGGTCAGATTCGGTGCTAACGCCCGCGTCTGTGATTGGACATCTCGTTAAACAAAATAACATAAAGCCTGCTTTACACGCCCGCGTGCAGAGATAATAAAGCTCGTCCGCATCTACCTATCCGGCAAATATTTAATTATAGAGTATTTAACGGTTTGTGAAGCTTCTCTTTATTATAAACTTTAGCAGATAGATATTTTCGTATAATTTTTCAGCAATGTCTATTTGAATAGGCCAATATCGTTACAAGGTGAGGTATTAAACTATGAAATTAGTTAAATATGAAAATATTTTTAAATTCTCGTAGAGGTACCAAAGTTAATGTTTTCACCCAATGTAACGATCATCGTGATTAATCTCTACAATGCTAATCCCAAATCTATTAATAATATAAAATCTACATTGTTCAAGAACACAACATACAGCAATCAACTTCAAATAGGTTATACTTAAAAAAAAACTATATTCCTCACACAAACACTATTCAAAATGTTTCCAGTCCCAAAGATGGAATCTATATATAAAAGAGTATCAATTATGCAACTTATCAAAGAAACCGATCAGGCAAATTTCTAAAAAAAACACAACACCAAGATTAAGAGACAATTTTAAAATCCCAAAATGCAATACAAAAAAAACAAAAAGGTTTCATATACTCAGGAATAACATTTTTTGACAACCTCCCAATCGAAATGAAAAAGATAAAGGATACACAACAATTGAAGATTAAATTGAAAGAACACAAGTGTGTAATAAATATTATATTGAACAATAAAACCATGCAAAAAAAATGCTAAATTCAATAGTTTCAAAACCGCTATGATGGAGAAATTAGCAAAGATTACTTCACCCAACTCATGATCTTGATTTAACCTAAGAATCAGTATTGGTTGCCACAGTCCAGTTAGTTGTCGACATCTGCTTGCATCTTATTAGAATTCCTTACCAACAATGTTCCTGCCCAGCGAAGGCACGCGCCACCAACTGAATGTTTAAACCCGTGATGTTTAAAACTAAAAGGAAACAAGTCACATATATACGTGCAGTGTAAAAAATATTGGAAAAAACAATATCTTTTTGAGTCATCTGGTAGCGTAAGTGACAGACATTTTTACGTAGTAAATTATACTTTTTTGTACTTCATTTTATCATCATTATTTGTGCCATCCGGTAATATTAGTGACTGACATTGTTACATTGATAACTATATTATTTGATAAATGATTAATACCATTGACGTACCTATGCAATATAGTAATGGATGCATTTATACGTTTTAATTATTATCATACTGAAATACTTAATAAAATAAAATCTATTATAATACAGAGTATTTTATTAAAAAGCATAAACTCAAAGTTTTAATTTTATTTATTAACAATTTTGAAATCATACTAATTTTGAAAATGGAATAAGATCAGCTGTTAGATTGCAGGAAGTTACGAAAGGACAGTGAAATTACAGGTATAAACAGTAGATGGAAACGAATTGAAGACCGATTTTTTTTTGCAAAAGACGTCAGTTATCTGTGTAGTAAGTAATTACATAAATCACATTTTTTAAATGCTTCAATTGCATATCCCTACTAGACAAACTTTATTAAAATTGTTCAAGTCAGATTTTTGATATCCACCACAACTCCGAAACGCAAATATTTTGCGTAATCACAATAAAATTCAAATTTAGTTCACATAATATTTTCACTAGGTATATCTTTTATGACGCAGCACTGCTACCACGTGTTGCAAAAGCATTGTTAGCATTATTTCTAACAATTCTTGTGGTAATATTTTTATTATTTTCTAAGTAATTTATACCATAGTAATTGTTAAGTTTGAGGAAGCTTATTTATTCCTCGTAAATTTGTTTGTCCTGATTCCTTGATTATGTTATCCTTGGTTATTAATAAGTTGGATCCAATCAAATCAATACTTAATTGTAATTGTTAAAAATATGCAAAATAAATAGATATTGTTTAAAGTCATAAAACGTACAGTGTAACAGCACATCTGCATGTAATTATTAAAATTCATCATTCTCTATGTAACGATGTTTGTCAATAACGCTACTAGATGGCGCAAATAATTATGACGCTCTTCTCACAGCCTTCACTCGCGGCCGAAATAATACTAAAAGTACCTCATTTTTTGTAGGTTATAGCTAGTATATTATTGTAACGAGATGGTAGAATTTGAAGGAATTACGCACTATCGAATTCTCTCGTAATGACTGGACTATTCTCGTTAATTCTCGAAACATTGCCATGCGACATTTATCTATAAAAAAAGGACCGGCCAGCTATTGCGCAACAGACATTGTTTAACGTTTGACGAATGCTACATTACCAGCGATAAAAACCGCTGCATGTTACCAGCGCGTGTTTAATCGAGTGACGGAAAATCAGCGCGAATACCTACCGACAAGCGAGAAGTTTTCTAGTGCAAACTTGAGCGATGTAAGTTTGTACGTAATATTTATGTAACAACTTGTATATTTATATGGCGGACCAGGTCCTGCACACCTAACTTGGTTACGTTGGAATAAACACATTATTATTAAGTAACTTTTATTAGTATATGAGAGACAAGTTATTCAGAAGTGATAAAAGTGCACTGAAGATTCTAGAACAAATTTAGTTAATTAGTGTGTGAATATTATTCCAGAAACATTGAGCGACTTTGTGAAAAAATAAAACGTTAATTGATTAAATGTTTTATTTGCCTCTCATATAGCCACGTCCCTTGCCGATTTATTATAACAAATTTCTATAGTGAATTCTTATACTTTGTATTAATCACAGTATTGATCAATTTATTTTTATTATTGTATGTTTTATTTAGTAGGTACATACGTATATATTTTTACATCTAGTACTTTTTCTTAGTTTTGATGTGAAGAGCAATCCTTGCCGTAAAACTATTTTGCAGTTTGCCAAATGCTTTGCATTTAGGTGCGTGTCCACGGATAACACTTTGATATCTATGAGTCCATAAAGGTTGGTATTATGTATTTGTAGTGATTGAGTCATCCCACTCTTCGCACAAAATATAGCTCGCTTTGCGATAAACTTAGAACTCATCTTTACGCCCACTCGAGTCAAATCTCTGAAATAAATCTCAACTGTGTATACGCCCCAACGTCAGATATTTGATTTGTAAATCATAAAATTCGTAGAAAAATGGTAACAAAATAATTTGAATGATTACGACTACTACGAAAATAGATTTTAGTATCAAAAAATTAAATTGGACTTTATAATACTTCTTAAGAAAAAAGAACAATGCTCTAATCAATTTTCATTTGGTTGAAATAAAAAAATCATCTTTAGTACGAAACAATAATATGTGGGCAGGGGTGGATTCATGGTACAGGGCCTTATTTTGATATTAAAAAATGTTAACAATGTAAATAAGAACACAAATATATAGAGATTCAATTTCAATTTATTTATTTTTTATGGAACACTTACATTACAAACATAATTTTATTTCAAAAATGTTATAAATAAGTTAGAAATATATAAACAACAAAAACAAATATAAAACATATATCAAATCATTCATATCAAAGGCGTAGGAGAATCCCACTTCGGAAAACCCTCTCAGAGACATGGAACAGATCAATGTCCAGAGTAATGATTGCTCAGCATAGCAGTAGCTCTTCCAACAGGCATAACCATTGTCAAGTTTGACCTGTATATTGGAATGTGAAACGATCTATGCTGATGCTGTTTAAGATAATTATCAAAAACGCATAATTTCAGGATTATTGATCATACCGCGCAACAATCGAACCGCGTAATCAAATTCTAACAAAAATTAACACAACGTTTAACAAAAAATAAGTCAGAAATATTGAAAAAAAAATACTAACTTTGATGCCGCATATCTCCATAACTATTGATATTAGGTCATAATACATTCAACATTTTCGACTTATAATGAAGGCAGGAATATAGTCCTGTGAGGTTATTATTTTTTTCCAAATAACCTGTATAATTTATAGATAGAGATAGCTGGATATCTATGTCCCAGGAACTGGCTCCGAGCAATGACAGGACGCAGTCCTAGATGAAGCAGAAGAAGAAGAATTTATACCATAAGATAGCATTAGGCATAGATCATTGCTTCTAAAAAAATTAAGATTTATTTGGTAGTAGATATATTTGGTAGTACTTTCAAATTATTAATTATATTTAATGCCGAATTTTGAATATTTTGTACATTTTTAACATTTTTTTTCAAGATGGGCTCCGGCTAGTTATTCCGCATCTTACTATCGTTAAATAAAAAATGTTCATTTTTCGTGATCTGTCCCGGAACATAATATTGAATTTTATTTTTATTATTACTCCTAATTTTGCTTTCCCCTTTAACACGATTCGACGACCCTCTGGAAAGCGAGTCCTGCGCCTTGCGTGTCTCTAAATCCGGCCCTGTGCGTAGCTTCAATTTTTAAAGTACCTACCGAATAGCGTTGCAGTATTGTCTCGAGTTTGATGGGCTCCACTCAACTCGGAACGATTTCCACTCGTTCCGGTATGAACTAATGCGCAATTAATATGCGTGTAATTCGAGCGCTGGTCATCTCTATTATTTAATACGTATTGCAAGAACATGCAATGCAATGCGGTAACAGAAAACTTTAACCGATTTGCTTATTAGGAAAATGGACACGTGACCAATTTATTAAAAATTATGTCACTAATAATTTTCCCTATTGAGAAGTTCAAAAGCAGGCCACTTTTTAATTGACGAAATAGAGTGACGTATTTCAAAAAGATTTTCTGACAATAGTGGCATTTAAAAAAAAATAAAAACATGATAATAATAATATTCTTTTAGTTTCTAGAACTGACTTAGTGTTAGAATTTTATGCATCTTTTTTTCTTTTTTTTTTTTCATTTATTTCAAAAAAATCCTTGTTTACAAATAAAGGTACTTAATACAAATTTAATAATAAAAATATAAGATAAATTACACTTTTTTGTTGTTGTTAAATTTGTGGATTATGCCACTCTAATAGGCTACGCCTGTCCCAGAGTGGCGTTATATAACACAATTATAATATTTTTTTAAATTCGTCAGTAATATTTATTTTCATAAGGTAGTAATTATGTATCTACAAAGTATCAAGTGCAGTGTTAGTGGTAAGTTGAGTGAGTCATAAGTCCAAGTGTAAATAATATGTGTAGAATAATTGTTTAATGTAAAAAGGGTTAAAGTTTTGTTTAAGATTTTTTTTTAGGTTCCTTAATTTATTTATTTATTTATATAGGTATATATTTTTATTTATAGACATTGTTATGCAATTACAGTAAGTAAATTTTCAGTTGCTGTTCTACCTTTGGAGGTAAGCCAGTTGTGTGCTAAAGTTTGCTATAATATATCTTGATTAATGATTTCCCCTGGGATAAAAATCCGGTACTGTGTTCTTTGAAAAATTTGAACAAACTCAAAATATTCTGATTATAGAAAACTGGTCTAAAAAGGAGTTAAAAATTGAAATAATATTTCAGGCGTACTCGAGTGTAATATTAATAATTCTGAAGAATCTCATTACACATATAAAGGATGTTGCTTTATAAATTCCACTCAAAAAAATATTAATACCTCATTAGTGAAGTGTGTATTTGATCAAAGGAATGAAAAGCTTTGGACGCCGGTGGCGCTAAATGATTTTTTGATTTTTTTTTATTTATTAGAGACACTAACAGGATAATAGGTACATGATACTCTGATAATAAACATTATAGTGAAGACTATGTCCATTATCCCAATTACAAGTGTCTTCGGCACGCTCTAGTAACATGTATTTTTGCAATTAATTATATTTTACATGTACATTTATGTGTATTGTATATTTTGTGTTTGAATGTAGTACGATTAGTATTTAATGAATGATTGATTTAATGGATCTATAGGTTCATGTCATCGTTTAGAAAATGGATATTGTGTATAAGTGAGTTTTTGAACGAAGATAAGGTGTCTGCAAGAATATCATCATCAATGTTAGGGTCAGCACAATACAAATTATATGTGCATGACACATTATTATTATATTATTATTATTATAACACACGGGTTGTTAAACTTAAATATATATTAGGTCCTTACATATGAAATTCACGTTTTGCCGTACTGGCAAATTTGATCTCAAATATCTTCTCTTTGGTTAGGAATTCCAAATCCAAATTTATACAGCTATTTACTCATGTATTTGTGTTTTGAAAATTATAATTCATTTGTTTTTTCCTCAATTGTTTTTTTCTTTGCGTCACTCAGTTTACAAAATGAAAAACTTGAAATATCGCGTTATTTACGAGTACGAGTTCCACCGTAGCACCAGGCTGCAGAAACGGCTCTAAGGATTAATGATGTGTATGGCGACGGTGCCGCAAAAGAAAACACAGTGCGTTTTTGGTTCCAACGTTTTCGTTCTGGAAATTTCGACCTGCAGAACAAGCCCCGTGGACGGCCGGAGACCAAAGTTGATAATGAAGAATTGAAGGCTATTGTGGAAGCGGATCCATCGCAAACCACATCCGAGTTAGCTGCAGGCTGCGGTGTTAGTGATAAAACTGTTTTAATCCACTTGAAGCAAATTGGTAAGGTGAAAAGCTTGAAAGGTGGGTACCTCACGAATTGAGTGAAGCAAATCAACAAACGCGCGTTGACTGCTGCGTTGCATTACTCAACCGGCACAATAATGAAGGGATTTTAAATCGAATCATTACCTGTGATGAAAAGTGGATCCTGTACGATAATCGGAAGCGCTCATCGCAATGGCTGAACCCTGCCGAACCAGCCAAACCATGCCCCAAGCGAAAATTGACTCCAAAAAAGTTACTTGTGAGCGTTTGGTGGACTAGTGCTGGTGTCGTTCACTACAGCTTTCTTAAATCTGGCCAGACGATTACGGCAGATGTCTAGTGTCAGCAACTGCAAACCATGATGGAAAAGCTAGCTGCTAAACAACCGAGGCTGGTTAATCGCTCTAGGCCACTGCTGCTTCATGATAACGCTAGACCACACACTGCACAACAGACGGCTACCAAATTAGAGGAGCTTCAATTGGAATGTCTAAGACATCCACCGTACTCTCCGGACCTTGCCCCAACAGATTACCATTTTTTTCGAAATTTGGATAACTTCTTGCAAAGGAAAAAATTCAACTCCGATGGGGCAGTCCAAACCGCCTTCAAAGATTTTATCGATTCCCGTCCGAATGGTTTTTTAAGTAAAGGGATCGATGAACTACCTATGAGATGGCAAAAGTGCATAGATAGCAATGGTACATACTTTGATTAAATAAATATATTATAATAAAAAAAATCGGCTTTATGTTCCTCCCATACTAAACGTCAATTTCATATGTAAGGACCTAATATATACAACTTCAAAAAATTTGATAGATGTGGCATTCTATCAAGGGTGGAAATGTGGACGTTACATAAAGACTTCCATACCTACTTTCCCATAAAACAAATAATTTCGTCTCTGTGAGACATCTATAATATATCTTTAACAGTGTTAGATTATATCCATGTAGAATTTCAGGATCAGGCATTTGTTGCTGGGAATTTTGACAGCAAAGTAAAACACTTCTTAAGGTGTCGTGCCTATTACGGATAGTGCTTTTCCAGTATAGCTTATAGTGAAAGCTTTTTGATGAGAGCAAATATAAATAAAAAATAAACCATAATTCAGTTCACCCAAGTTGGTCCCTCGTGGTCTGCACGACCTCCCGCCCTCTTTACTAATCTTACCCTTCCTGCAGATCTTAGCGCTGTCACTAGAGAAGTGTCCAACGAGTATGTGATTTTCCTCTTCCTCTTCAACCCTCTATGTGTCCCACCAAGCGAGTGATAAGCTTCTCCAGGCTTTTTTCTCTTCTAGAAGAGTGCTAGTGCTAAAAGTGCTAGCACGATATAATAAAAATTGCAGGATTCATCTCAGATAAGTGATTGCGAGACTCTCCATGATTTTTAGTTTTTGCAGTATGGAAATATTTGTGCGTCTCCACCTATCTACGATCTATCACCGTCTATCCACGATAATATACGCAACATGCGCCTCCAATACCATATCTCAAAGGCATCGATCCACTGTTTAATTTAGTTAAGTAGCTTAAAATACAGTAAAGGTGTGAACAAATATGAAGTAGAAATACTTAAATTAAAAATGTTAAGAATGTAATCGTTCTATTGCAGCTTTTTTTTTAATGTAATGTTTTTTAGATTATGTTTGAACTTTTAAAAAGGTTTTGGGCATAATTTTCTTACTTCTCGTGGAACCGTAATATACAATTATTGAATTTCTCTTAAAAACGCGTTTGTGATTTTTTGAAACAATAATCAAGAGCATAAAAATTTGAAAACCTACGTTCTGGCTAGAAATACTCAATTTAACTTATCTATTTTCACATTACATGTTTTTCCTTTCTTACCCTCGTTTCATTGACTGAATCACTCACGGCTCACAAAACAGTCGGAAATAAAGCGGATGGCTACAAACAAATTTCTTTATTATTATGCGTTATAATTCTGCTCCGTTGATTCGTTTTCTGCGTGTACCAAAGCTGAAATCTATCATATTTTCAAGGATTCGCGGCGGTGGAAAACGAAGGGAAACATTTAAAATAATTCAGACTTTTATTTGAATCGCAAAGTCACTGGATACAAACTTAATTGAAATCCTATTCAGTAATCTGCCCTTATCGTCACTTGAGAATATTCTACTTGTCTTTGGAACACTTTATTTACAGTGTTTCTATAGCTTTTATTGTAGAATATTCTGATTTTCTACTATTGTAGAACATTCCGCACGCAGGTAGGTACTCTTGTACTTTATTCGCTGGCCTTCAATACATTGAATCACCACTCGCTATATTTATGACTTCGCCCGCTGTCATACCCGACTTTCAAAAAATTAGAAAATAATAACGAATATTCAAAATTCATTCGCTGTGATAATAGTGTAGTTTATTGTATATTTTTTATTATTTATATGTCTGGCACGAATAATATGTAGGTAAGTAGGTAAGTATTATTTCACATGGATGGTTTTTCAAAAATAAAGCATCAATCTATTTTTCTTGACATTGGAAATTTAAAGACTCCGGTAATATTTTGTTTATTTAAAATGGAATTAAATCCAGTGCAGAAAACACGATGCTACGTCAAAAGACGGGTTTTAAGCACAAATTTTAATATACCTACAGTATACATAACTCCATTCTGCAATGTTTCTTCACTATCCTTGAAATTGTTCTACTATCTTGACGCCATATTTGTAAACGTCATACGGTAAACAGTCGAGAAAAACAAAATAGCCATTAATTAATACAACAGCATCTAGCCTTCTGATTCATCGTAGGAAATAATTTATGTGTAATGAAATGAATTATAAATATATAATCGAGCACCTTCATATTTTGTCAAGTTAACGAGGAGAAAAAAAACAATAGCTATACCTACGTACTGCTTTTTACTATTTTATTTTGTAATTATAATTTTTTTTAATATACCAATAACTGTAGAATTAAATTTATAAATATTAAAAAGATTGATGAAAGTAAAAAATAAATATCTTGTATTTCGTTGAACAGAATATCCGAACAACTGTTCCACAATGTTCTTTCAATGTATTGATAGTAATTCATAAATGTATATTATAGATGTCTCACAAAGACGAAACTGTATTTTTTCAAGAGAGGGTAGGTATAGAAGTATTTTTTGGGAGGCCATAGGACTTACGACTTATCATAGCTTAGGTGATCACTTTACACATATGTAACGTTCGCCATATCATATGGTTGGCTTAGGTGATCACTTTACACATATGTAACGTTCGCCATTACCACCCATGATAGAAAAGTGGCGCAAAAATTTAATATATATACCACTTCCAAAAAATTAATAGACATGGTATTCTATCATGGGTGGAAATAGCGAACTTTACATATGTGTAAAGTGATCACCTAAGCCAACCGTACGATAGGTCGTAAGTCCTATGGCCACCCAAAAAAGACTTCCATGCCTACTCTCCCTTGAAAAAATACAGTTTCGCCTCTGTGAGACATCTATAACATACATTAATTGATTATTGATGTCCCTGTGACAAACAATCCAGTTCTGTTCTGAAAAATTTGGACATACTCAAAATATTCTGATAGTAATTCTTTCAGAACTTTTTAGTATCTACAATTTATCTTCATTATTTTCAGTTCTGAACTGTCGAACACCGAGTTTGTAAGTATTACAATAAGTCATCTTGAATTATTAACTCCCTTTACATAAAACATAAATCATATCATTGTTTAATTTTTTTTGAGTTTTCACCATATTTAAACCAAATATACTTATTCAGAATATTTTTAGTAAGTCTAAATTTTTCAGAACAGTACTGGATTTTTATCACAGGGAAATCATTAAGCAATCAATATATATTATAGATGTCTCACAGAGACAAAACTGTATTTTTTTTGGTATTATTCTATCGTGGGTGGAAATGGCGAACGTTACATTTTGTAAAGTGATCACTTAAGCCCTACGTACACCCAAAGACTTACCTACTTTCCCATAAAAAAATACAGTTTCTTCTCTGTGAGACAACTATAATATATATTGATTTAAATATACTTGTTTTTAGTTTGCTTTTTTTGCCAGAGAAGTTTTTTGTTTACTTTTCTTTGATAAGAATTTTTTACACTGATTCCATACCAAAACATTATATACATTTTTATTTTAATATTTTTATTCACATAAATACGAAAGTTAAAAATTTTGCTACTCATCTCACTAAGATACATACACTATGGCGAGACGAGTAACTTAACATCGCTAAGACATCACATTATAATAAATAATACAAATCTACTTACATCAAACAATAATACTTATTTTTTATTTATTTAAAATCACATAGAGTTTATTAGATTTTATTTTATTCCAGTATATTATAACAAAAATTGATTAATAAATTTTGTCGCTAATCCTCCAAAAAAAGGCTAACTCTTGTGCTTGGAGAGGTACTTGCATTTTTATATTATTACATATTTTTTTATCTATTCTAATTCTAATTGTATTCTATTCTATTCTATATTCTATATTTTCTAATAATCTCAAACTAAAACATATATATATAATAAACATTGGTGAGACCTACTACCTAACATGTATCACCATATCACATATAAATTAATATTTCTCTTCCTCGTTTAATAAAATCAATCTTCTCCGCTATGTTGTTAAAATTAACTATTATTGAAATCCTTTCTTTTAGATTGATTAAAATAGCGATCAATTGACTTGTGACTGTTAGATTTCAATTTTTCCTTTTTTTAAATAATTTCCCTCGGTTCCAGTGTTTTCTTGTTTCCGCTTCGCGTATCGTCGTAATAGCTTCAATCAGCACACAGTTGGTTTCTGTTGTGATCCAGTTTTTCACTTTCACACAGCCTTCAAACATTTATGAGCAGCATGCTGATGATATTCGTCGTAATATCCCAAGTCTATCGCTGTGTAGCACGTAAGTAACACATACATTTCATATCAATTTAATTTCTCCAATATCGTTTTCCAATTAGGCAACGTTTTGTACTCATGGCGCTAGTTTTATGATGTTAAAAATATATCAAATATCACTAGAACTGTCTCTATGGTAACCTAACGGAAAAATAGGAAAAAAATTATAGAATTGACATTTAAAATCCAGGAATTTTTTTTTTGAGACAGCTCCGAATGAAAATATTATATGCGATATGACCTCCGTAGAAATTATGGAATCTGTGTAAATAAATGTCTGGTAAATTGATGTTGCTTCAATATATGTAAATATACCTTTACATCTCATTATTTTACTGTCCCAGTGATGAGTTAGGTATTAAGTATCTTAAAAGCCTCTATCCACGGAATGGGACATGATAAGTCTCTGAGATTTAGTTGAGATAAATGTTGGCGTGTACGCGCGGTAAGATTTTGATTTGGAGATGAACTCAGCAAACGCCGCTTAAGATAATAAATATATCACATACAAGAAGGACTGACAAGTTAGACAAATAGAAGGTTTTTTCAACTACAAATACATATTTATTTATTTTAATTTCTACATGAGAAGAATCAACATTTCCCAACTGTCAAAAAAATTCTAATTATCTTTTGGGAGCATAATCCCTGTCTCAAAATCTGTAAAATTGTATACAAATCTCACCTTTGAACAACATCTTTGTTGTTTGAGGTTCAAACTTTTAAATATTCTTAAATTATTTTTCTAAGCATTTGTGTCTTCAAATATATCTATCGAATTCTATAATCGTTGATTTCGTTTATGATTTAATCTTTTCTAATTTTTCTAAATCTGTAAAATTTCATGATAAAAAACTAATTATTATACTTTAATGTATAGTTCCTAGTACATATATAAAATAATCAAAAATAACTCTTAACTCCAATACCATTCTTACGACAAATACTAATATAAAAAAATTGGATGCGTATGCCTACATATGTACACGCGTTAGAAGTTTTTGACATACATAAAATGATCAGCGCATCACTTCTCAAAGCATTACCGCCAAAGTACAATGATATGCGGAACTATTTGAATATGAGGAAGCGTAAAACGAAGCAGCCTCTAAAGCTCTCAGATTCTAGTTAGATTCCAGTCTAACGGAAGGATTTCGCCAGATAGCGGTTATATAGTTAAAAACAGATTTGTATAAAATAACTTCTGGGTGTGAAAAATTCGCATTATGCGCGTGCATTTCGTAGCAATAGTAGGTACTTGGGTAGAATAAAATCATATTTTTAATTTACATACTTATAACACATGGTGTGTGTTTATCATTAATCTTCTGAAAACAAGTGCTGATTTTTTACTACACTTAAGCCTTCATCAGTTTCGCAATATCCCATTACTTCAACTCCTGTCAAAATATCTCGCATTGTTGACATGACTTCCGATTATGAACATACTATATAGCAATTAAATAAAAAAAGTTAACCGGTACTACTTTACAATATAAAAACGTTCTATATTATTTATTTTATAAAAGTTAAGATTAATTTTATTGCAATTTTTAGTCGATAGCTATATGGTCTATATAAACAATGTATATATTTATGTATGTTATGTATATATTTGTAATTCGATAATATCCATTGTATAATGAAAGCAAAACAATCTTGTAGAACAAATATTAATATTTACATCTGTTTTGTATTTATTACAATCATCATCAGCCTGTTTTTTTATCATTGTCCTCTTCAGACAGGACAAAAATTTCACAAATATTCGGTCCAACAACAAAATATCCACTCGAAAAAGACCCACGTGACAAAAGATCCACGCGATATTAGATCAAACGACAAAATGACATCAAAGAAAATTTCAAAATGTTTTTATTTTCATGAAAAAGATTTACATTAATTAATGAATTGATAATGGTGATGAAATCATTGAATATATTTTTTCACAAATTCTTATGAGAATTGTAAAGACATTTTTCGTTCAAGAATAAACAGGCAAAATACGGGACTGGTAACTTAAACCCTTTTTAGTGAATTCTTATGGGAAATATTCGTTTATTATTCGTCGATTTTGATATTCATCCTAACGGATTAATGACAAATATTGAGAATCCCCTGAATGGTTGTAGACACTGTAATGCTTACACGCCATATTTTTGTCCAAGAAACCTCTGAACAAGGTGATGGCCGAATTCTTACAAGGAAAACAACATTGTTTCTGTTTCGACACGGAGCAAGAAATGTATCGCTCCGACAGATTGCAAACCCACCAGTTAAAAAAATAGAATAAAAAATTTGAACGAACACACCTGGTATTATATTTACATCCAGGTACTTGTTCTATGAGTGTAATGAAAATATTATGCGCTCAGAGGGGAGAAAGAATTGACTCGACGTTGACCTCTAAATCTAAATACATAATCGAGAATGATTTTAATTGCTTACGAAACAGATTCAACCAATCAGAGTGAACCAAAGCTTATTTATTTATTTATTTATTTATACATTATAACTATTACGCTTTTTTACATTGAGCTTATAATGCCCCACTAGATGAAACCTTTTCAAGGGCAGATGTAATTTACAATTTAAAGTTTTCTTATTCTTGGTTGAATTACTCGACATTGGCTTGTCCTAATGACGGGGCACTGTTATAAATACTGTATCATTAATAAAAAAATAAAAAAATATATATATCAAAGATATAAAAAATAAATAATAGATTGGATCAATTTTAAAACAACTACAAAAATGTTAAATATAATTATATTTCTATAACAATAGAATTATTCCTTTTTCACTTCGTTTAAAAAAAATTATATAAAAAAGTAAAAGCATATTAAATTTTCAAAGCAAGATAACACTTTGTGACTTGATATTATATTAAAATTTAAAAATTAAATTAAATATTTAGTTTTAAGCCACTTATTACTGAACTACTTTTAAACCACTTATTAACTTTACTTTTAAATTTTAACAAAGACATAGTATAAGTATTCTAACCAAATGAAATATTATTTAAAAAAATCGATTTATAAATATTTATTCAACAAAAGAAATCTGTAACAAAAAGCATTTTGATGATTCTCTCGGTGTACCTACTTTTAATTTTTGGGGGGTTGAAAGCATCACGGATTCATAATTATTATAGTAGCTAAGCAAATGTTTCTATGAAATACTATAATTATATTTTTACTAGTGATCCGCACCCTGCTTTGCCCGGGTTACAGATTTAGTGAAAAATGATTTTGTGAGGGGAGGTGTGCCATTGTTTTGCAAAGTCTATAAATAATAACGATGTTTTCATTTTGATCCGGGCAGAAGGTTCATGGGTACAATTGTATTATATTTCTGAATGCAAGCAAATTATAGACGACATGATTATCAAGATTATATAAGGCATAAATAAAAATTATCTATCATTCACTTGCAAGTTTCCACAATATTTCTCAAAGGCTTAAAGAACTTAAATTAATAAAGATGACTTATTACAAAGAAAGGGCAAACAATTATTGCAAATTTATTTGGTTATTGGTTTAGTCTCTGTTTTAAGAAAAACACGGAAAAGAAATGAACATGAAACATTTAGGGCACAAAGGTACAGTGACAGCTTTTATTAAAGCAGACAAACTCATATCCCTGGACAAAGACATTCGGTCTACAACAAACTTGACTTCACGACAAACGATAATGAATCTATTAATTTACATTATAGATGTCTCGCAGAGACGAAACTGTATTTTTATGGGAAAGTAGGTATAGAAGTCTTTTTTGGGTGTAAATAGGGCTTACGACCTATCGTACGGCTGGCTTAAGTGATCACTTTACACAATGTAACTTTCGCCATTTCCACTCATGATAGAATATACCATGTCTACTAATTTTTAGAAGTTGTATATATATTTAAATTACGTACCACGCTTTTTATGAGTGTTGTAAGCACCCCCACGTGGCCTGCACCAGAGCTTTTTTATTACCCTTAAATGCCCACAGGTGTCGCTAATTGTTCCAATGTCGCTAAATGAGACCTCTATAATTGATTACGGAATTTTTATAGCAATATCCTTTATCTCAAAGATTACCTACTTTCCCATAAAAATACAGTTTCGTCTCTGTGAGACATCTGTAATATACATTAATTGATTAATGATGTTCCTCAAAATTCCAGCATTGTTCTGAAAGATTTGAACAAAACTCCAAATATTCCGATAATTAATCTTCTTGTTTGTGTCTTCTGGGGTATTATGCCGTATTTTTACGACCTTTCTGGCTCAGATCCCACAGCAAGTCTATTATCAGGGCTGATGTTTCAACACATCAGCCCTGATGATGAACTCTGCATTGGGATCCGAATGTTGGCCAGAAAGGTCTTAAAAACACGGCATAGTACCCAGAAGACACAAACCAGAAGATTCTGAGTGGCCGTGAAAACCTTTTTACAGAACATTCTTAACGATAATTAACTATGCAACAAAAATTATTGAATTGCATTCCTTTTAATTTATAATAGTGGGGTTGTGGGGTAAGAGGGAGATTATCGAGGGGAGGGGAAATGGTACCATTGCACAATTTGAAATTGAAAGTATTAATTTTAATTTAGAGTACATTACGTTTAAATCTGAGGGAGAGAGTGGGGAAAATTAGGAGAGGGGTGATGGCGCCTGTGTTTTAACAATAACAATTTTAATACTATTTATTAAGGGCCCAATAGCCCTATCGAACGCTGTACATATACATTTGCATAGAGAATATATCGGAAAGGGAAGCGGGGTAAAGAGGACGCCTATGGGATGATAATGGGAAATGCCGCCTATGTTTTCCGCCACGTCCTAAAGAATAAGTATGAAAATTGGGGTCAGATCTATTAAACAGTGTAGATTTGTAATGAGAATATGTCGGGAGAGGGGGTAGAATAAAGAAGGGAAGAGGAAATTGCACTCATGTTTTCCGCAGCTCTCTAAAGTATAAGTATTCAAAATTTGGATCACATATGTCAAATAAAGTAGATTTGTATAGAGAACAGACAGACAGATAAACATTGAGTTTTATAAGTATTGATTTCGTTCATCGTATAACGTTCCACAGTTTTTTGATGACATTACAATATACCGAAATTATACAATTTTCATTGAAGACACAAATTCTTCGATTTACGATAAAACAAAAGAAGAATACGATAAAAAACTTTTGAATAGAAAATTTAAAAAAAAAATCGATGCCACTGTAATATTTCGTTATTCTGGCTCCATTTTTGAGTAAAAATATTTTGTGTGTGATTGTTTTGATTGCGCATTGTCTCTTGCTAGTTGGATACTGTTCCGATGCGATATCTGGCGAAGATCTCCTAACTCGTAAATTGATCTCCATGCGCTTTCAGAAACGCTGATTACCCAATATTAACATTCACGGAAAAATGGGTCGAAAGTAGGCGCGTGCAGTCAGTAAAGTAATGCGACTATATTTTTTGAGACATGGTAATAACGACAGAATTACACACCATCGAAATCTCACGTTATCTGGAATCGACTAGGCTGCTCTCACAAATTTTGGAACCATCGAGAAAGTGACATTACCTATAAAAACGGATCGACCGGCTACTGCGTACACAATGTGCGTCAGAGCTGACAGTGGGCTGTTACCATAGAAACCGAAATCGTGTAGCGTGTGCTGTTTGTGATCAATACCAGCGATAGTAAATAAGGAAAGTACCTACAGACAAGCGAGAAGTTTTCTAGTGCGAATCTGAGCGATTTAAATAACATGCATCAGTGTATGAGAGAAAATTTATTTTGGAGTGATAAAAAGTGCAGCGAAGATTCTTGAACAAACTTAGATAATTAGTGCGATTTGCGAAATTTAGCGTGAATTTATGAACGGTGGTTCGATTAAATTAAAATTCGTGTCCAGTGACTTTGCGTATTGAATAAAAATTTAAATAGTTTTTGTGTTTCATTTTCCTCCCATAGCCATCATAGATCATGTGACAATATATTATGATGGATAAGGTGGTAGATAATACGACCATTTTTTGAGATATTGTAAAAAAATATTTAATTTCGAATTCTCAGATATTCTTTTCTGAGAATTCTCAGAAAAAAAGTTAACAAAAAATTTTAATGCGTGAATCCGAAACTTTCTTTCAAAAAAAAATGTTTTGTTTCATCTAGTACCTAGATAATTTGTAAAATAATCACATTCCGACAGAAAAAAACAGAAAAAAAGCTTGTTTTAACTACTGGCAACGAAACGACCGCCAGCGAAACGTCCCTTGGCAAACGGTGCAAACGAAATGGCGGCGGCGAAACAGCATCGGCGGTACGTCATAGATCCTACCGAAACTAGTAGTGAAAAATAACCCAACGTTGTATGTGTACATAAAATTAAACTAAATATTATATTTTAAATAACTAATAAAAAGGCACATATTTGTCAATTCTTGTAGGTAAATAAATACTCGAGAACATTATACTCGTGCGCTAAGCCAGAATTCTAAATCCATCTAGAGCATAGTGAATACATACTTTCGTATGTATATAGGTATACTCGCAGGATAATTAGGACTTAGTGCAGATCATGTAACTACAGTTTCTAACCTTGGATATCTAATTTCGTACCATAATACTATAGGGTTGCGCCAAACAATATGCAAAATTTTAGCACTAAAGTAAGAAATGTTATTACTACGTATAACGATAACGAAAGGGATCCTATAATAGTGCAATAGGTAGGCATATATATATATATATATATATATATATTTATATTAAAAATTCATCAACAGGGATCTTATTATACCTAGATTACATTCATTTTATTTGACGTGCTTATTTTTTGTTGCAAATGTTACTTGCTAATTTGAATTTCGATATGTTACACTCGACTTGGAATTCCAAATTCTAAATTAATGTTAAATAAAAGCTATGACATTATTTTTCCAAACTTGGTTATTCATTTGATTTCCCGACGTTTTTTTTTTTCTTTTTTTTCCTCCGTTTGTGTCTGCAAACATGAAACAAATGAAACGATGCGTTATTGGTTTGATCTCTTCCGTTCTTGAAATTTTGACCTCGACAACGAGTCCCGTGGACGATCGGAGACTACAGTCGGTAATGACGAATTAAGTGCTACAGTGGAAGTAGATACATCTTAAACCACGTCAGAATCATCAATAATCTTCAACGTAAGTGACAAATTGATATTGATCAAATTGCGTCAAATTGGGAAAAAATAATAAAAAAGCTCTGAAAGTACCATATAAATATGAACTTGCTGAAGAACAACGAAGCTTGCCTTAATTTGTTGAGTCTTCAGATAAATGAGGTATTGTTACTTGTGATGAAGAGTGAATAATGGATCATTTGTGATAATCGGAAACGACCCAGGGGAGGCAGCCAAACCATGTCTCAAACGCAAATTGAGTCAAAAGAAACTACTTGTGACTAGTGATGCAACGAATACTTCTTTCACGAATACGAATATCAAACCTAATATTCGGCGAATTCGAATACGAGTACGAATAATTCAACAAGGTCATAAATAATACACCACTGTTCTTTTTTTACTAAGAGATTTAATAATTAAAATTTACCACCGGCAAATTTTTGTTCAACATTTGTAACTTCTCAGGCGTTGGGCGATTTCTTTTATCCATTTGTACATTCCCAGCGGTCGAA
Organism: Agrypnia vestita; assembly: GCA_016648135.1. Lineage (NCBI taxonomy): Eukaryota > Metazoa > Arthropoda > Insecta > Trichoptera > Phryganeidae > Agrypnia > Agrypnia vestita. Next base: position 24,591 of record JADDOH010010494.1, read on the forward strand.
AATAACCTTTCTGAGGCGACAGTAGACGGCTTTGATGAAAAATACTTCTGAGCCAGTTTTTTTCCATGTTGAGTTAACACTTTTACACATAACGGAAATAAAATGGAATACTATAATACGTATTACAAAACAAAAACTACATGAAATGAGCACCTTACCTTATTAATAATCCAACGAAACAAGATGAAAGAACTCATGTTATGCTGTGAAACGAGTAACGATTGACAACTTGAGAACTCAACAAATCCATTGATTCAATGTTAGGGAAATCCCCGATGTGTTCGGATAATATACGGTGCACAGCCAAACCGTAATTTGCGTTGCGTTCAGTTATAAATAGTTTGTTTTTAATATTCGTGATGATATTCGGTGAATACGAATATTCGGTAAATATCCACTATTCGGCTGATCTATGGTGGACCTGTGCCGGCCATTACAGCTTCTTGGGATCTGCACAGTAATTACTGCAGAATACTGTCAAAAATTGAAAAGGTTGATGGACAAGCTTGCTATCAAAGGACCGAGAGTTGTCAATCCCTCTAGTCCACTACTATGTTCATTGATGCCCTTTATGAAAATGCATCGACAGCAATGGCCAATACTTCCATTAATTAAATATACAAAAGTTGTTTAATTTTTATTATGTAAAACGAGAATTTTATAGGTATTTTTATACCTATTAATAGTAAGAAGTCATTAGGGCGAATACGTTACATATAGTTACATTTTATTATCAAACATAATAATTTCGTTATCTGTCCATCCATTTGTCCTTCCATTCGTCCGTCCGTCCGCTTGTCTGTTCCCGTAACTTCGTGTAATCTCCGTAATTTCGTTCGAATTCAAAAAAACGAAATTAAATGGCCGGAGATGAGAATTGAACCCCGGGCCATCAAACCCGAACCGGCCGCTCTACGCATGTTGCTACAGCCGCCTCTCACCACCTAAATATACTATAAATCAGGCGCGTGCAGTGGGAACAAGAAGTGGGACTTTTATTTAACCGTATATTTGGGATAAAAATATATTTATTTATCTGGCAGAATATTATGAAATATTAAATAATATGTTAATTATTATGATTTGGATATTACGAGATATATCTCTTATTTCGGTGTCTTTTCAAAATATATACTTAGGAAAAAGTTATGCTTCTTATTCCCACTGCAGGCCCCCGCTATAAATATATACTAAGGCTTAGCAAAGACGCGAACCAGTGTTCCCTCATTTTTGAGGGGTTACAGCTAGTGCCAATTATAAAACTCTAACAATATATTAATTAAAACATACTTTATAAAAGTAGGCAGTTTAATTTGAAGATCAAATGATCTTTGGTCTTCAGTTATCAATTATTATTGGTTTTGCAATCTTTTTCTCCACTTTATGATGAGAATTGTGCCGAAAAACTCGTTTATTGCTTCAGTAGCTTTCACCAATTCATTTCAATATTAAGTTTAGCCTCTTACAAAATAACCTATCGTTTTCACTAAGATATTATTAATAGCGATCGAAAAATTGGTTCACTTATAAAAACAATAATTTAAAAATAATTATGACTTTCTCACCTACTGTAATATTACGTATGTACGTATGAAATAAAACAGAATGTTAGTGTATTTGTTTCTCAAAATGTGCCATAAATATACAGATAAGCAGTCTTAAAATAAGCGTAGATTTTTAATCTAGATGCACGTTTGTTTTTTCATCTGCAATAAATATTTGGATCTGTGAACAAGTTATACCGTTAATTGGACGTAGCTATGCAAAAAGCATCCAACCTAAAAAAACATGGAACTGAGAAAAGGGCTTCTAAAAATTTGAACCTACAAAAACCTAATACGTCGATATTTAATTCATCATGCCATTTTTTTCACAGGGCTCATTGTAGACCGTTATTTTATGTTTTTTTAAATGTAATCATAAGAAAAAACTTTTTTTAGGAAGATATGGCGTCTTTTGCAGGTTGGATTCTTTCTACAAAATGTCTAAGTGTACGAAAAACTATGCTTATTTTTTCTATGTGGGTTCTATGTTCCATGAATTAGATAAAGCATGAAGTAAAAAATGATGTTTTCTGCAAAATTACTATCGTGTAGTAAAAGTAGAATTAAAGAGTTAATAATGCGTCCATGCCACATGGATGTTTTTGTTTGCCAAGGATGTGTATTTGAAGCAATCAAACCACTTTTTTTAGTTTAAGAGTTAAAAAAAAACAATCAAACCACTTTTTTTAGTTTAAGAGTTTTAACGATGGTGGCCGTGACGCGGGTAAGAAAAATATTGAATTCACAAAAAACTGCATCACCTAGGCTCGGTTGTTTCAAGTTGGATTAAAATAAAAGTTCGTTTAAAGCACAGATTTTTACGGAAACGGATCGTTTGATTAGTGGAGCAAAAATCTATGCTTTAATCGAACTTTTACTTTAATCCAACTTGAAACAACCGGCCAGTCATCTTTCAATAATTTAATAAAACTCTACAAACGTTTTATATTAGGTTATGGCTATACCCCATTTTATTAACGTCAATAAGTGTTAGTTTTAAATATGTCCTAACAAAGCTTTGTTAGTTTTAAATGTTATAGTGTTAGTTTTAAATATCCCCAAATGAAGTCTAAGCTAAGAGAAACCGGTTGGCGTTGTAGGTATTTAATAAATTCTTGGTTTTATACAAAATGATGTATTTCATCATTATTTCAAAATGTTTTATTTCATCATTATTTCAAATGTCTATCCGTAACCGTAACTTGAATCAAGCATCTCATTCCATTTTCAAAATTATTATGTAACTGATCTCATTCCGTTTTCATCATTAAACGAAATGAAAAATTAGGTACTCGTTGTCTGGCCGCCCGTTCGTCTGTCTGTCCCCGTAACTTCGTGTAACGTCCGTAATTTCGACCCAATTCACGGCTAAAAAAACGGCCGAAGATGGGCTCGAATCCTGGGCCACCAAACCCGAACCGGGCGTTTCACGCATATTGCCACAGCCGCTTCGCCGTGGAGCGCCAAAAAGATGCTATACATATATTCTAGGGCTTAGTAAAGACGCGAACCAATTTTCCGTCACTTTTTGACGGGTTGCAGCTAGTTTAAAATAGAGCACATAAAAGTTTTAGATTGATTTCCCAAATTTTTTTTTTTTGTTTTGACTAATAATATAATTAATAATTACTTAATGTAATTCAAAAATAAAAAGTCCGTCATTGTTGACGGGTTATAGCTAATATAATATAAATTAAAATAAATTTAACACTTCTCTTGACGCTGGTCAACAGATTGCCTGCAATTAGGAGTGTTTTAAACATTTAAAAATGTGAAAATTGAAATAAATAAAAAAATGTAAAAATAAGGTAAACAATGTTAACCTCATCATGATACATTGGTTATAGATCATGCTCATGAAGATTTGATAGAGATATAGAGAAAAATATTACAAAACTTACTACAAGGAAATGAGGTAACTGGAAAATGTGGTAGGAGGATCGAGAGGCAATGAATACACCATTTTAAAAGATTTGTTCCAGAAGTGTGTGCATTGCCAAGGGGACTTCATAGAAGGAAGATTAGAGTTAGTATAGTGTGTATGAATTAATGTGCTTCTGCTGACCAAAAGTTCGATATTTTTGAACATAGTAGAATAACGACAAAATGTAAATAAAATTCCTAAAAGGGGCTAATACACAAGAATAAAATTTTAACCGAATTTTCAATAATTTTTTGGTGCTAATTGCTGGGGGCGTTATACTCCGGTCCAGATTGAGCACGTAAGCGTCATGCTGCGGTATCTACCTCTCACCTATGTGTATAATGTCTTGAATGTATCGCAAGGAAATTATTTAAATACACGGTCAGGTGCCGCCGTGCGCCATCGGCAAGGTCCGCAGCCAATGTCGCAAATCGGGTTGTTCACAGTAGGAACAACATATTTCATTCAGATTCCGGTGATTCAGACATTCCAGAATAATTTTACTATAATTCCAAGATAGACCAGATGTGCCTGGTTTAGTTTTTCATCCGTGTTAATACTTTGATTCAGAATTATATACCTACGTAATTAGCGATTTAAATGTGTCATTGATATAACACAAATGGACATATTTCTCAGAATATTTACACAGTTTTCATTTCGTAACGTCAAACGATAACCACATACCACCAAAATATATAGACTTGAACAAACGTATTTTTTTTTTGGTACACAACCTGGCGCCACGGCTGGTTTCAATACATTGACATGTTTAAAAATTTACTTAGAATTGGTAAATTTGAAAAAAAAATTAAATGGTCAAACTAAATATACTTAAGAAGTGTTTTCGATTCCTTAATTTCCATAATCACGTGATAAATATTTTTCAGTAGGTACAACAAATGTGAGCACATTAGTATGTACCTTTCTGTATAGAGACGAATCCTGAATCCTGTAGTTAAGAGAAAGACAAAAGTTGCGCTTTAGATTTGTGGTGTCAGCCAAAAATGCTCTGAAACTGGACAGCGATGGATAAATGCATCCGTAAAAATCCATACTGCAAGAGTTAAATTTATAAACCAGACGTAATAAATGTTCTAATTAAGAGAGTAACAATGATACAACTGTACCTACATTGTACATAGAGATGAAACCTGAGAAGAAGAGAGAGAAAGATAAGTAATATAATAAAATAATACTGCTAGGCTTCCTTTTCATTACAATTTCAACTCATGAAGCATAACATAATGTAGGTAATGTTATTGAATAACAGAATAGTAATTGAAGAACAGAATAGCAGAAAGGATACTCAACTATGGGATTTTTAACTCATGAATTTAATATATCTGGTATCTAACCCTCTGTTACACATACATTAGTACGTAATACGTAGGCACTGTCCGTAGTGCGTCCATAGTGTTCGTTGTACCTACTCGTACGTAGACACACGCATCCGTAGATAATACCTACGTAGATCTGTATAATCAATAAACGCAGATAGAAATTTAATGTCTAGAAACGTACATACGTAATAAGGGTAGAGTTTAAATACACCTTAGGTAGATATATTCCGTACAATTAAAGTTTAATCCAATTACAATTGACGCTCGGTAATAAAAGAAAGTGGAAGACGTGACAACCTAAAATAAACGAAGTGCCGAACGCACGTCTATTGAAGTACGCAATACTGGGCACTAGCTATTGCATGCAAATGCAGTTTGTCTTTCGGTAATCGATCAAAGAGCGTATAAAAAGTTCGTGTAATGAAACATGTATCGATTTCATCTTAAATAAAGTTATTTTAACTATTTCACAATAATATTACATACAAAGAGTTAAAATATATAGCGAAGGAGTTGTTTATTGAGGCCACTAGTTTAAATCTTTAGTGTAAGTTGGGAGTTCTTGGAATGAAAGAGTTTTAGGGATGGTTCGAAGTTCGATGGAATGAAATAGCGAAATGATTTTTAATGTTTATTTCTTCCCGGAGTTAAGCCCCGGAAGCAAATAAGAACGTACAAATAAGTAATATGTAAATGATGAACAAAGAAATGGATGATGCGCGCAGGTCTACCTCTTGTTACGGTAGGCACTCGACTAGTGTAGCGTAGCGTCGCCCATGTTGATTTGCCCGAACCCTTTGTTCTCTTATGTTTACGGCGCAGAGATTTTTTATTGTGTTAATATAAACAAATCTCTGGGTCAGACGATAGGTACATGGCACGGGGTTGGACAGATATAAGTAAGTAAATATGGAATAAAGAAACTCCGATGTTACGCAGCGCAGGTCCGCCAGATGCTATGGCAGAGGCCCGACTCGGTGTCGTGTCGCCGTTCTGTCTCCCTAGCACGACGTCTTTGTTTCCGTTTATTTACGGATACCGCAGCTTGATTACGTGAACGTAAACAAAACTGCAATGACTGAGTCGGCTAGCAGGTACTCGGTGCAGAGTCGGACAAGTACCACCACAAAATTATTGTCTCATACATTAACTGCACATCTGTGAGCAGTTATCAGTCACAAAACAAACATTCAATCATCTTTTATCATTCATCAATAAATCAAAGACATTTTAGATATATTTAAGAGTGATGATACTACATCGGTGGGATCACGGTGTTCACTTTGAAAAACGGTTTGTTTTCTATAGACAGTCAATAACTATAATTCATTCATTCAGTAGTCAAATTCGTCGTATACTTATAGGTACTTAATGGCCAAATTTCTAATGCATAATTTCATCATACATTGCATTCCAGTAATGCCCTGTAATAATAAATTGTAACAAGTTAGAAAAATTCACGTTATATTATTAAAATAGTCCATTCAAGGCACATGTCCGCTGAATACTAATTAAGTATGCTTTACATTAAAAATATTATCATAAATTAACATAGCGATGATTCTAATCGACTCATTATGAAAATGACAACTTTGCTCTTGAAAATGTTTAGCAAGAAAATGAATTTGATACTCTTTTCAAAATACTTTCCACATTAAGGCTTTTATTGCATTAACTAACTGTAATCCGTTAAAAATGACGGAACATTAGTTCGCGTCTTTGCTAAGCCCCAGTATATATTTATAGCATCTTTTTCACGGTCTGCGGAGGCGGCCTACGTTAATCGGCCGGCTCGAGTTTGGTGGCCCGGAGTTCAAGCCCCATCTCCAGCCGTTTTTTTAGCCATGAATTCGAACGAAATTACGGACGTTACACGAAGTTACGAGGACAGACAGACAGACGGACGGACAGACAACGAAATTATTACGTTTGATTTTATTATGCATAGTTTTATAAAAGTACGTCTATGGTTATAAATATATCATTTTACTCTATCTATGGTTGAAATAGTAGAGATCACAGAACTAATGAAGATAGAGATCTCTCTAATCTATGGAAACAGTTGGGGATTGATCAGGATTGATAAATGTCAAATTTTTGTTTACAATATTTAGGTTATCCAATTTTTACATGTCAGTTTGTGGCATATTAAAAAATAACCATTAGGGCTAATATACGTTAAGAGATATATAGGGATCAAATGAAATGCCGAAGTTTTTAAAATACATTTATGTTTAACTGAGTTGAGGACATGAAAATGAAGATATCGACTCATATTTTACTCAACTGTTTTCAAAAGTCAAACATAATGCTCTGCTTAAACATGTTACTTTGTCGAAATTTTATTAGCAAAATATCATTAGACGTTTTACCATTCGTAATAATCCCCTTCTTAATGTTTTTAGCATCATTTTCGTTGTATTCTACAATTGGAGTATTTGTGGGTACAATACTTTTGTTATATTACATTCGGAAACGGCTTTCGCTTGTGAGACCAAGGTGATATTTTTTTTATAATTTCATTTTAAATATTTGCTTAATCTCTAACAACCATATTTTAGTGCTTGAGAAGTCAGTTGGCTGTTTTATATACTTTCTTCTTTCATATACATTATGTTATGTGCATGTACACGATAAATTCAGACATACTTTTACCTTTGGGGTTGATCAGATTTTTAATTCCGAGTTTTTAAATTATTTTTATTTGAATTGATCGTAAAATTTGTTTCTTTGAGTTAATTTGCTTAGTATCGCAACATTACAGAAAAATAGTCTAAAGATGACTCTTGAGTTTTGATTTGTTGGTTACCAGTTTATCACTGAATGAGTGAGTCCACCACTAAACATTTATGCATATATTATCAATTAATTTTTAGGTCTACTTTCTTTATTGTATGGATGATCTCGTCAGTAATTTGGCTGACTTTAGTATTTAATATTTTTGTCATCATGCTGCTTGAAATTTTACCTGAAGAGAATTTTATCCTCGTGGCAATGACTTTTGGAAGCGTCGGATTTCTGTATCAAGCTAAAATGAAAGCGCAGAAATCACTCTTACCTTTCAACAAATCTTCTTATATTAATGGCGATGTGGAATCTAAGGAAGAGGATGCAGTTAATCTAATAAGGTTAGCTATTTTTTTCCTATATTTTTATCAATTTAAGTGCTTTACTCTCAGAATATAGGATCCTCTCTGAGTTTGGAGAAGTGAAATGAATTTCCTAGTCAAAAGCTAGTTAGCGGCCCTCGTAGCCGGGTGGGTATGACACTGGTTTCTCACACCGAGGGTTCCGGATTTAATTCCGGGTTCGGGAAAAAATAGCAAGATCTGTGATTGCGGTGTGAATAGGGTCGCTTAGATACTTTTATGAAAAATCTATGTACTATCACTGTAGAGTAATGAATGGAGAAATTAGGAATGAATGTAGAGCTATTCGTAGCTTGGTCAGTATAAAGTAATGGTCGTTCTTGAGCTGGTTTAAGCAGAGTAAAAGGTATGAGCGAGGAGAGGATGGTAAAGAAAATATACAAGGCGAGTGTTGAAGGCAACGGGAATAGAGGACATTCGCTCAGACCTGGCATCTTCTGATCATAATGGTCACAATTAATCTGTGTGATTTACCTGGGTGTTTTGTAATGTGTTTCGTTTCAGTATTTAAGCCTTTTGGCCTGTTAAAACGTACAAAAAAATTTAAAAAGGTGTGAGCTGTTTTTAAGAAAACTTTATTTATTTAACTTACATTACATTGACAGGGCCAACACATGTTCGTGAAATAAAAGTATATTAGGTGTGTGTTTTGATAATTTTTCTAACAATGTTTTCTTATCAAGGTGCTGCTCTGAATGTGTATGAGGCACTAGGACAGCTCACAATATTACATGATTTTTAATTGTTTTGAATATTTTGTGTGCGAGTTATATAATATTTAATGTTTTGCATTTTGTGATTTGTTATACATTTTTTTTTATATATATTTTAAAAGTAAAGCCATGAATTCACTAGGGGACAAATCGCGAAATATTCCGCTCGGCATGTCGCATCAACATCTACGCTCATGTTTCGGGGACAATGACGCGGTCATTTGACGTGTACACACTGGGACTCGCATATCTTGTCGCGGAAAAGTCACCCGACGAGGTTATGGTGACAGCTGTAGCTGTGGTATCTCATTTGGCGAAAACGGGGTTCCGCGCAATTCGAAATGTTTTTTTGGGTCGCAATTTCAAATTAACGAGGTTTTACTGTAGTAAATTGAATATTATTAAAAACAAGGTCCTTTTTGCAAATAATTATTGTTTTCCACACGTCGCGGAAATATCGCCCTATGAGGTTATAACAGCCGCGTATCTGTTTATGTTAATGAGTTTATCGAAACGTAAGAGGAAAAAAAAGAGGAGAATGCGAAATTATTTACTGCAAAGAGAAAGAAGGACGGACATTCTATGCGATCTTCGATCGATACAGCTCGATGAGTTCAAGAACAATTTCGTTTCTCCAAATTGTCATCTTGACAGATACAGCGCATGCGTATTCACTTGTAAACATACCACGTGGTACTGATGCTCCGCGTAATGTTGCAGTGAGCTCGCTCGGGTACCGTGCGCATGGCAACGTTGCCACGGCACGTAGAAATGCCGCGCTATGTTGTGCGCGACATCGCAGAACAGTGCACGACGTTGCAACATCACGTAGACTCTATGCCGCGCGTGCTGTTGAGGGACAATTTGTCCCCTAGTGAATACATGGCTTAATTGAACTTTTGCAGCTCAGCGCTTTTAAAAAAACTGCCTCTATTGTTAATCACATTTCATCCTTGAAATTAGAGGGAGTTGTATTATTGTGGGAGGAATTATTGTAAAATTCTATTGCTTGTACCGTAAAGTACAAAAAGTGTTTTAAAGTGCTTTAGCAATTGTTTTTTAGATTACAAATTTGTTTTTAATTTTCAGTATACATAATGATCAACCATACTTTTGCCGTCATTGCCAGGCCAATGTACCCAATAATAAAAATCATTGCATTTGGTACGTATATTAATAGTTATTTTTATGTTTAATGTTAAAACTCTTGGAAATACACTCATGCCATCACAATATGCTGGTTTAGTTGTGATGGTAAATATTAGTCCTGCACCGAATGTGGCGAATGCCGAATGTCGAATTCGGCTAAATATTCAGCTTAAATATGTGCCGAAGCCGAAATTCGGTTAAATTTTGCGCGCTTTTTCCCCATGAACAGGTCAGGTCTTGTTCGTTCCGTCGCTTATAATTTCACCTACGCACTTCCCGCCCGCAGCTCGCAATTACCCTGTGGCCTCTCACTTGTCATTTCGCCATCAAGAATACATTTGTGGCGTATAGATGCAAAACCACCACTATCCATATGGAGCCCATATGGATACTGGCGGTTTTGCATCCATACGCCGCACTTGTAATTGTTTATTTACTCTGTATTTTTGGATTAATTAAGCGGCACAACGTAGTTCTAGATAGTTGTTATATTATAAGTTAAAATTGATTATTTTATTTTATTAAAGCATATCGTCGGCTTAGAGTATAAACCTGCTATCTGCACCAGAGTGAATTGTACAGGGGACAATAAAAACACTTCAAAAAATTAAATATAACTGCAATCGAAAAAATGAAAATACCGTTGAAAGAATGTATGATCCCGGTCTTTACAAGCTCATTTATGTATTGAAATATTCAGTAACCTTTTAGTAATTAGAGTTTTTATATTATAGCAGGTTTTCTCACTTAAATAGTAAACAATGAAATGGACATAGCAGGTTTTCATACCAATAAAATTCAAACAAATATCTCAATAATTACATTAATTTACGTTACTCGTGTGGTAAGTTTTCATAATACTGATGATAATCAAGCGGTAAAGTAGATTTAAGTTATTGCATGTCATTAAATCTTCTCGCTGTTTTCTCCGGGAATCCTGTAGATTTTTCATTGTCTCCATTCGAATGGTTGTGCAACTATCGATTTTCTTTGTGGTAAATTTCTCCAAGGATCACTGAAATTTAATTAAAAATATATTTCACCATCAGTAGTATACTTCAGTGATCTTACATCCATAACTTTTGCATCTTCTTTGTCACGACCAGGACGGATGCTGTTCAAAAACTGAATATTGCCAAAAACTTTGAAAAAATTGCAATTAAAATAAAAAACACATGGGTGCGGTTTTTTTCTCGCTACTTTGCAAATGGCTACATAGTCAGCAGGAACATTAATATTTTTATTTTTTAATGACCGTATGTATGCCCTACTTCAAGGAACTTTTGTTCTATTACTATATTTCAGTTCATTGAAATGTTCAGAAGAACATTTGCCATTGTGCTATTCCTTTTTTGGTATGAGCATTCGTCACCGTAGAAAATTAATTTGGATTGAGCTGAGACTGTTGATAAAATTTTATTTTCTATAAAATCTAACCAAATACTGGCAAACTCCTCAGCGTTAACTCCTCCTTCAATTTCATTCCAAATGAAACAAAACACGATTTAATGACATTGTAAAATGTTAGGTTGTGAATTGCAGCTTTATTTTGTAGTTAAAACTACTAACATTAGATTTGGGAGCAGTGAGTACTGATTGCAAATCTACCGTGAATACCTACATTCGATTCTGAATTTTTATCAATCTCCTTTTCTTTTCTGGCTTCATCTTTCCTCTTTACGTGATTCCTGTAGTACTCATCAGGTACTTTGCCCGGAGAATATGCTGCACATTTTTCACATTGATCTTTCTTGGGATGAAGTAATCCGATATTTTTCATGTCAAACACTTCATAAAATATTGTAATCGAGAGTGGTCGCACGTAATGAAATTCACACCAATCTTTAACATAGAAATCAAAAGCCGTTGTTTAGAGAACCATTCCGGTAGTAAATAATTTTTGTTGGTTGTCGCCCGGCAGTAGTGAGATTTCATAACAGGTAAGGAATCAAAAAATCCATGAAGCTCTATACGTTCTTCTTCAAAAGGTTTTGAATGACTAGATTTCGTTATATTTTCTACAGATTTAGAGTTTTTCCAATTTAGAACGGTCCATTGGCCCACTCCTGTAGTATTTAAAAAAAAGTTCTACATGCTCTGATCAAAACGTATCATCAACTTTTAAATAGTAAAATAGACTCTGGGCCCTTCTCAATTTACTTTGTGATTTAGTTTTCCTTTTAATTCATATACAAAGTTACCATATTATCGATAAAAGTTTTTTTTGCCCCCATGTCAGCTTCCAAAAATCGTGAAAAATCTTTTGTCGGCATTCTTCAGTGACATAATGCATTTCATAACTCCTTTTGTATCCTTACATTTGTACCTGCCTTTAATGATGCGGAGCTGCTTAATAAAATAACAAAATACACGGAGCGCTCACAAATACGCGCCGCCGTCACAACTTCTCAGTACAAAAATGACATACTAACATGGAGATAGCAGCTTTTCGCTTTAAGTATTTTGTGCGCTTAAAATAGCAGGTTTACGTTTCGTTCAAAAAGCATACTTTATATTTCGATATCGATTTAGCAGTTTATAATACTTTATGCAGTTTTTTTTTCTCTTTCCAATGATATCAAAAACGTATTTTACCCAAAAAGTGTAGATAGCAGTTTTACACTCTAAGCCGACGATATTGTTGGTACTTATGTGGTTTCTTTTCGAGAATAAAAAAACAAACATGATCCATTCACACGTTACCTATTTACTTATAAATCGACAATTGGTCTAGATTTCATTTTAAATTAAATTTCTTTACACTTTTTCATTTCTTGTTTAAATCCTACTTATGTAATATTTATAAATGTGAAAGTTTCGATGGATGGATGAATGTTACTCAATCACGCCAAAACGGCTTAACGGATCTGGATGAAATTTGGCACGGAGATACATTATTGTCTGGAAAAGCACATTGGATCCTTAGCACTTTTAATCCCAGTAATAGGTTTCTTTGGGATGAAATCAAAGTCTACGCGAACGAAGTCGCTGATAAAAGCTAGTTAATTAAAAAGCTACTGAAATTCGGCAGATTTAAACGAAATTCGGCTGGAGACGAAGTTCAGTAAAAATTGCCGAAGTTCGGCTATACCGAATGTGAAACGAATTTCGGTGCATCTCTAGTAAATATAATGCACTGGAAAATATAATAATATTGTTATAAATGCTAACAGATTGATCAAATGAAAAGAAATTATTAAATTAATTCATAAAATTTTGTCTTTTTTCACATATGAGCCCCTATTCAAAATAAACTAGGACGATTTCAATATCATAGGACGATTCCGCTAAAGACAATTCTCGACATCAATTTTTAAATCACAGTATTAGTTACGTTTTTTGATGCTTATATAATGAAAAACATCTAAATTTAATAAAAAAACTATTGTTTTGTACCTAAGTTAATATTTAAATTTTTGACACGCTTAGAAACATTGACATTTGAAGTTTTGATGTAAACTGAAAATCGGTGCCTGGCAACACTAGCGCAAAACAGCTGCTAGTATCAGTTTGAGGTTATATGTATTTTACCGGTTAATTTTGTAGTTATAATATTCGTATACTCTTTTCCGCAAAAACATGTAAGCACTTGTTATTAGTTTTTTTTAACATTATTGCTTGTTTTTAACATATTGCAAAGCATATATACAAGATGCTATTGTTAGCCTGTTGCACCCGCTATAAAAAAGTAATAAAAGTTTAGTTTTCTCACAGAAATAAAATGCTAACGTTTTGAAACTTTGTAAAAGTGAGAAGAAATCAAAGTTAAACTTTAATCAATCGTAATTAAAATCATGTTGTAAGTTGAATTGAAATAAAAGTCAACTTAAATTGATTGCACCCGCAATCGTGATATTTGATGCAACATTTTTGACTCCTAACATATTTGTGTCCTTTATCATATTGATTAATTAAGCCTTGGATGATAATATATGATTTGTGTAATTAGTGATTTGTATTTAATATGTGTTTTTGTTACGATTTCGCTCTTTTTTATAGAAAGATCGGCTAAAATGAGAGAACAACATTGGGAAAAGACTGCTTGACGGAATTATAGGATAAAACTGAAAGAACATGCCGAACTTCATACAGACCATCTCCATCGAGGATGAACTCGTAATTCAAAATGAAGAGAAGTAATAAAAAGAAAAATGGAGGTAGATGGAGATTTGAAAATAATGAAGAACAAATTCAAATAACAGGTGCTAGATACAGCAATCCTCGCTTGTTGGGAAAAGCAGTGGCAAAAGGCATAGAAGAACAAAAATGTTTAATGCCGTAAAATTAGAAACAGTAAATCAAAGAATAAAGTATAAAGTATTAGTGCAAATATTTAAAATCAAACAGAGATTATTGCTCAAATACTTTGATAACAGAAAGAAACTTAAGAAGGATTTTCATTCATACAATATGTACCTACAAGAGGAGGCGACAGCATAAGACTTCAGAATAAAAATAAAAACACCTCACAAAATTGTCTGATGTACGAAGGTCTTAAAATCTTTGATAGCCTGTCAAAAGCAATTCAAAACACAGTGAATATAAAGAAGTTTAAACAGGAATGCAAAAATTGTATTATAAAAACTTTTAAATGATTATATTGTGGAATGCAATATGTTTAAATGAAATCATGTATTAGCCCACAACATCATGTATGGAACTAAATAATTAAGATAAATAAAAAAACAAAATGAAGCGTAATATGCCTGCTGGTCCCACCAAAGCAGTGGAAGTTGTAAAAAGAATAGCTACTGAATTCCAAGTTGCTGTATCTGACAAAAATGATTCCGCTATAGCAATGTCTCAGAAACTGGCGAATGAAGTCAAAAGACAGATTTGCGATTTCTATGATAGGGATGATGTTAGCAGACGAATGCTTGGGATGAAAGATAGACGTTAGAGTACAATTTCTGAAGACAATTGATGGTAAACACTTTCTTGAAATCATGAATAACATAGCAGACGTTCAGTTCGAATACATTATTGCAATATTGGAAGTGCCAGAGAAGAAAATTGATGGCAATAATATATTAATAAAATTTTCGGCGAATATTGACATATTTGAAAAGAAATAATTAACTTACATGACAAAAAAGGAAGCTAATTAGTAATTAACATTATTTTGATAATTCATATATGTGCTTATTATGACGTTTATACTCATTGAAGTTAGACTCGTTGCACCCACAATAGCTTTAAAAGTGAATAATTCATTGTTTATTTTTGTTTCCTACAACTTTTTTAATTATTTCGGTTGCTTGATTTATCTTTTTTTTTAAATGCGAAGGTATATAATAATAAATGTTTAACAATTAACAGATTTTTATGTTTTTGTACTATAATCTGGAAAGGTGGGACCGATTTTGTTGCACCTGTGATAGCACATTAAATCTCCCTCATGACTATATATATATTTTATTTTAATTTTTATAAACAAATTAAGAGAGAACAGGTTAAAATGTAGCCCTTCAAAGAATAATTCCATGAAAAATGTTTTTTATTTTACTAGTAAGAAGCTTTAAATGCGTCTAAATGTTGTACCTGCGATAATGAAATCGACCCATATCTATATCTATAAAACTCAATGTCTGTCTGTCTGTCAGTTCTCTATACAAATCCACACCGTTTGTCTGATTAGATTCAAATTTTACATACTTATGCTTTAGGACCCGGCGGATAACATAGGCATCTAACATATTTTATACATAGGCAATTAACATATATACCCTTAACATATTTTCGATGCAAATTTGTACCGTTTGACCAATCGGACTCAAAATTTGGAAACTTATTCTTTAGGATTCGACGGGCAACATAGGCAACATTTCCTCCCTATTTTCATACCCCTTCCCCCTGGCATATTTTCGATGCAAATCTGTACCGTTCGACCGATCGGACTCAAAATTTAGAAACTTATTCTTTAGGACCTGGTGGGTAACATAGGCGACATTTACCCTATTCTTTTACCCCTTCCCCTGATATATTTTCGATGCAAATCTATACCGTTCGAATCGAACCTTTGTTGTCACAATTTTATTTTAAACTTAATCCCTAACCCGTGCAACGCCGGGTATGAACAGCTAGTATATTATAAAGAATAAGTTCTCATTAAGGTTATTGAATTAAATATTTTATTTATTTAAATATTTAATTTATTATTTACATATTAATGTTGATTAGTGTGTAAATAAAACTTCCGGTGACTTAAAACATTATTTTTTATTTCAGGTTAGATTGTTGTATTGGTCCTGAAAATGAAACAATGTTTTTCTGTGGCAATTTCTTAGGCATGCTAGCCTTACTTTATGGTTCCAATCTGACATTAACAACCATTTGTCATCCTTTTATATTTTACTATCCGTACATTAAATTTTTATTACCAGATGACTGCAGCGATGTCTATACATCTTCCACGTAAGTATACATACTACTTAATACATATTTATACTCATTTGTACTAGAGATGTAGTGAACTAGAGCGAACAACTTCCCAAATGTTTGTGAACTAAAGAATTGAAGAACAAAGCTCAAAAACCTATAATACGTACGATTCATTGAAAAAAAAACATTTTTACTCCCGGCAAACTCTTTAAATCCCTGAATCTATTTAAAGTTTACCAACTTTACTGTAGAACAGCACTTATTTTCTATCACAGTGAGTGGGGTGTCGGAAGCTATTTATATTGCGATATGTATGTTTTTATAATAAAAAATTTATTGAAAAACCAGCCCAACATAAGCGTGACAGCATTTTGGCATATATGTAATTAAAAATCAAAGCTCTTGCATAAATAATTTACTTGTAATGCGAAAGATAATTTTGTTTTTATTATTATTATTACCAATAATAGACCTATCTATTACTTGAACAATGCCAATGCATACATAGATTTTTTATTTAGTTATTTCTCAGATGCAAACTGTAGCTGTTTCTACCATTTACATCACAGCTTCTCTTTTAGATATACTTGAGCTTTAAATATCTTCAAAATTATACAGCCTGATAGTAAATTTATTATTTCCTTATTAATCAGTTTTTTTTATCAAATTACATATTTATATATTTTTTAGGAATAAAAATATATTTATTTGTCATTAAGACATTATTTATTTATCATAAAAAGTGTATTGTATATTTTGGAAAAACTTGCTAATCAAGAACTCATTCCTAAATTGTATTAATTGATTTGCGATAGTCTTTATTACTCCCTTTCTTTTAACTCGTAGTGTCTGCTTGTATGTCAAAAAACTTTGGATCGATTTTTAACCCTTTTCCAGTGATCCAACCGAGCTGAAACTTTGCAGGCAGACACGTGGCGACGATAAAAATGATCTAACAAATTTTCATTTAAAAAAATTGAATAATTATAGTATAATTTTGGATTTTTGAAAGTTTTTATTACTCCCTTTCGTAGCGTCGCCCGACGCGTCGAGTAGGCACGAAACCTGTTTCGTATAACAAAAACTTGGTTTTTTTTGGGTTAATTTTTTTTTATTCTGAATATTATTTACTATTAAGGCATTATTATTTATGAACTTACCATAAAAAGCGAGTAGCTTGAGTAGCTTGTTGGTCTTGTGGTTAGGACACTTGCCTCGTGATCCAAAGGTCGCGGGTTCGAATCTCAGCCCAGACTAGCAAGTTAGTCCTATTTTCATAGCACAAGCGTTTAGCTTAGTTTGAAAATAGTAAGAATATTGATGTGACACGTATTCCGTGTTCGCATCTCTATTTAAAAAAAAAAAAAAAAGTATATTACGTATTATGTAAAAGCTTTTTAATCTGTAACTCGTTCCTAAATTGTATTTATTGATTTGTTTGTTAGTCTTTATTTGTTCTGAATATTATTTACAATTTATTTTATCATTATGACAATATTTTTTTATTAATTTATTATAAAAAGTGTATTGTGTAATTATATCATATTCAAAATATTCAAAAAATATTTATACTTTGTACTCTAATGTCACTATAGGACCATCTAGTAGGATCAATAATAATTTGTTGACGGTCTGTTTGTTAAAAAATAAATAAAAATAAAATAAAACATCACCATAACCACAAAATATAGATACATAGTTAAATAGTTTGATGGTTCACTTGTTTTATTTTGATCCCTCACTCAGTGTAATGTGTCTATTCCGTGTGTTAACTTTTATTTTTATTTCATTATAGAAATGCTGTGTCTTTTGTCAGTGCCATATACTGCATGATTATAGCAACCAAGATGTTTTGGTACCTGCTTAAAACAATTATATATAAAATGGGAAGTGCAGGTACTTATATTTTATGAATTATAAATACCTACATATTGTGCAGAAAAATATGTTTTTATAGCTATGTTAAAAATATTAATTTCATATTGTATTTTTTCAGGAATGTGTTGGGGACAATCTTCTTTGAGAACAGCACATAGCGGTCTACAACTGTTCACCTTTAAAATTACATAATTCATCAGCCTGCCATGTGGATGATAATATTATTACTAGATCTGCTTCTAATTATATCTAATAACTCACGTAATTTTTAATCAGGGATAGTATTTATCGTAGTATTTGGTACATACACGTATACAGTACAGTCAGATTGTACCAATGATTGGTAACTAATTGTTGTATAGTGCCGTTAGTTGTCCGTCAAATTGAGAAAAATTATTTGTCAATTATAGACGTACCCGTATAAATTGGCGTGCGAGGGAGGACGTCCTTGTCGCGTAACAGAAGTTGCCAGGGTGTAAATTTATTACACAATATATAATGTACAGAATGTCCAGTGACCAGTGTCAAAGCCTTTAATAGAAATTTGGTCGGGCAACACTAAAGAAACGATCCAGTAATGGCAGCCGCTCTATCTGTCAACCTGTCAAATGGTAATATCGGTCCATTATTTGCTTTTTCAGCTTCGCAAAACTTTATTACTTCATTGGCAATTTTTCTTGCACCATCTCGGACTGTTTTGGACATAATAATTCGGTGTATATTGGTAATCAAGATATCACGGCTTCCGAGAAAATACGACATTGAACTCAATGACAGGGCGAGGGGTTACCGCCGGGTGCGGGCGGGGCGGGTTTTAGATCCAAAGACGCCGCACGCCAATTTACATTGGGCAAGCAATATCAACGCAATCAGATACAAATCTCAAAAAAAAGGTTAATGTGTCACCGTTAAAATATCATCACTAATTTATTGTATGAGATTTAACTACCAAAACAGCCATAGGCTAATTTTTGTAATTATTTATTCGATAATTTTTAATGAGTTTTTAAGTATGATGAGATATTGTAAAAATAATTTTAAAAATAGCTATTAGTAAAAAAATATTTTATTTACATTTTGTTTTTCAAAAAATACTCATAGAAATATTTGATGCAATCAATTTATTATTATATACATAAATGAAATATTTTAATTTATTCTTATTAGTGCACTTTTTAATAACTTACCATAGATCTCAAATGATAATGAGATTTATAAAATTGTTATATTGTCCATTTTACTACCAGTTGCCTAACCTATTGACCTTTGTTACATTGGAAAAATCTGTCATTTGTAACATTCATAGGCATAATTATTTATTTTATCCATATACCTTGTTGTAATAAAATAAAGAATGAATTATACTCTGTATTCAAACAATGATTAGATACAGAATAATAGTGTACATAAAATCACTTCACCAAATCATGTGTTTTTCATATACACCACGTAATGCGAGCTGGCACTAAAGAGATTTAACAAAGTAATCTAGTTAGTCTACCTAGATATTATAGGCTATTTGTGAAATGTTTCACATACTTTTTAAATAAACAAATAATTGAATATTATTTGACATGTTCAACCTTTATTTTAAATTGTTTGACGAAATACAAATAAAAAACGTCATTTTGCAAAACCGCCTTGCAAAATGTTGATATTTTACAACACTGGAATGTTTTTCTAACGGTATATGTATTAATGTTTATTATAATATATCATTATTCTTTGAAAAATTTTCTGTAAACTTTTACTGTTATTGTTTACAGTTTGTTGATAGCGAATTTGATATCTTTGGATGAGTATACTCAGGGCATTTTCTTTTGATTTGTCTGATTATTTCTTTTGATTTGTCTGATTAGTATATACCTGAAATTGTTTGAAAATAATTTATCCACTATTTACTTTCTTTCCTCTACCCTCGCACCTCTTCTCCCTAAAAAGTGTATTCCATCTCCTCTTCCCTTCCCACATCAATGTCTGTGTCCATGTAAGAATGAAATAATAATTATCATCACCCTATAAATATATACGTACATTTATCATGTTTACTGAATTACGTAAGTACAGTATTTATGTAAGAGGGAAATAACAATTATAATCACCCTATAAATACGGGGTGTAACAGAACTAGTCCACAATACTTTTCAGGTGGATTCCTGCCTTGATTATGAGTCGAAAATGTTCAAGCAACCGTGACCTAATATCAATAGTGATGGAGTTATGCAATATCAAAGTTTGCATTTTTTTTCAATATTTCTGACTTATTTTTTACGAAACGTTGAAGTACCATTGCAGTAACTTATATGATCGATGAAAAATTAATTCGTTTCAATAAAAATTAAATAAAATAATAAAATCCCTGAAAAAAATCCAAGGAATTGGAACGTTTTTATCATTTTATTTGACTTGTATTAAAGGAAATGAATTTTTCATATTAGATATAATTTACTGTAATAATATGCCAATGTTTTGTAAAAAATATGTGAGAAATATTTTTTAGAAAAATGCAAACTTTGATGTCGCATATTAGACACATTTAAGAACATTTTCGATTAGTAATCAAGGCAGGAATCCACTTGTTAAGTATTGTGGACTAGCTCTGTTACACCCTGTATGTATGTACATTTATCACGTCCACTCACATGATTACAGTATTTACATTTGCTTCTTTTTTTTAAAATCCTATTGCCATTAATAATACCTTTACGGGACATAGATTTTATTTCATTAATCATAGGCTAAGCATAGATTAACAAAGTCAGAACGAAGAACATGCCAGCATTACATGGTTCCAGATAATAATCAAGCACATTTGATTAACTTAATACATAATAAATATTTATGTTTAAGGTTATGTTCCTTCAAAAAAAATGTATCTAGCAATATAGAAAATAAGTGTATTTATCATCATATGTATTATAGTATTGAATTGAATAAAAATAAATTTCTTTTTATTAAAATTATTATTATCTTAATTTTGTTGATGAAAATTAAAAGAATCTGCTAAAAGTGTATATTTAATACAATTACATCAATTTTATTGATTCATAGATTCTATAAAAAATATATTCTTAATATTATATTTTCCATTAGGTATACTTATATATCTAGATGCCTGGGTATAAAATCGGGAATCACTTGTTGAACTTTTAGTCTCCATCTTTGTTTTCTAGCTTCATGTTCTCTTTCAATTGCATTGATTTTGGGCAACATTTCCCAGCATCCGATGGCTCGCCATTTCAATCGGCTAGAAATTAAAAGTTATTTACAAAGTTCTTAATACAACAGAAAAAAGCTTTTGATTAAACGAAAACATAATCAAGACCTAACATACATTTATTTATTAGTATAGTAAAACCCTGATAATACAAAATTTTTAAAACACAAGTCCCAAAATTATTGATGCAACGAATACGAAAATGAATATTCGTATTCGCTTAATAGTAGATATTTACCGAATATTCGTATTCGCCGAATATCATCACGAATATTAAAAACAAACTATTTATAACTGAGCGCAACACAAATTATGATTTGGCTATACACCGTGTATCCGCACACACCTACGCACTGTATTATCAAGGATTCCCCTAACATTGAATGAATAGATTTGTTGAGTTCTCAAGTTGTCAATTATTACTTATTTCACAGCATAACATGAGTTCTTTCGTCTAGTTTCCCTGGGTTATTTATAACGTTAGGTGTTCATTTCATGTAGTTTTAGTTTTGTAATACGTATTGTTCGTTCCATTTTATTTCTGTTGTGTGTAAAAGTATTAACTCTTATAAAATAATTTCAAATTAAATTTAATAACATGACCTCTCATAAGTGTGAAAAAAGTGATATTTGTTTTCGACCGCTGGGAATGTATAAACGGATAAAATAAATGTTGTGCTTTTTAAAGAAAAATTTGCCAGTGGTAAATTTTAATTATTAAATCTCTTAGTAAAAAAAGAACAGTGGTGTATTATTTATTACCTTATTGAATTATACGTATTCGCCGAATAGTAGACTTGATATTTGTATTGGTGAAAGTAGTTTTCGTTGCATCACTACCCAAAATGTTATTTCGTAGTCTCGAATTTATTATGAATTTAACTTACTTGTCAAAATGTAGAACTGCCAGATCCCATTGGTATTTTCGTATGATTTTTAATTTGGCTATGTTAACTTTCCATTGCATAAAAACTCTCTCAGTTACATGTAAATCATACCAGTCTTCTGCAACTTGTCGTTTATTTACCATTTGTTTGTAATCCTAAATTTTAAAACAAAGTTTATTTTAGAGCGTAAGGCTATTTTGCACTTTTATTAATTTTTGTTTTAACATCCATATAAAATAGTGGTGTTTGAAAAAAGAAACGATCGCTTGCATCTCGAATCATTTTGATAATATTAAAATTATTATAATACTATAGTATGTTAGAAATACAGTATTAGTAGTTATGATTACCAGTTTCCATTGATGAAGTACTCGTCTAGTTGTTTTTACATAATACATTTTATCAGCATTTTCAATTCTTTCATTAACAAAAGTGTTGGTAAAGTTTTTCCACATATTAAAATGATTTTTCATCACGTTATGTTCATATATAAAAGATGCTTGTATCATATCATTTTTTACTTTAAGAATAAATAATTTCCAAGTGTCTAGACCATATTTGTTCATTATCTTTTTTTCATGATGCAAATCTGCCATCACTGTTAAAGCTCGCATTCTTTCTCGAGTTTCTTTATTCCTTATGGCAATCAATTGCTCCTGCCTGCGTTTTTCCTTGAATTCACTGATTCTTTTATTTTTATCTTCCTGATCCATAAGTTGGCGAGCTAATTCCATCTACAAAAATTACTGTAGTAGAAATAATGTCATGTGAAATTATGTTAAAAGTCTTCGAGTTTAGCTTTAGCAATCAAACTATATAGACTTCATAAATGGAAAATCTGCTACAGTTTATAAAGTGCACAATTCATATATAATAAATTAAAATTTAATACGTTTTCTAGATAAAAAACAACAATATCCTTTTTTATAATATAAATCATTAAAAATACATTTTACTATAGTATGGTGTGCAAAACCTCTTGTAAGTCAATTCGTAACATTTCCATTAAAAAAAAAATATGCTCAAATACCGCTTGCACTACAGCAGATTTGATAACTTTTTGTAAAAGTTTATTTTTGATGCAAAAGGTTTTTCACACTCATTGATTATATTATATAATAATAGTAGATAAGTATGTATTACTTGTTCTTTAATTTTTTCTCTTTCCAATTCTATTTGTCTCCTTCTCTCTCTAACAATAGCTCGTTTTTCTTCTCTTTCTCTTGCTCTTTGTTCCATTTTTTGTAAAAATTTTGGCACTTTTGTACATTGAAGTTCAAATGATTTTCCTACCATAGAAATAAGTTTGTTTTAAGTTTTCTAGTTTTTTCGACTTCTACATTGAATCTTTGCCTGGCAGATAAATTAGTCTTGACTATGTATATGAATATATTGTGTAATTTTGTTTATCACAGGCGCTATTTTTCAAAATTAATTAAATATATTATTTGCACAAAAATATGTTTTCCTATTTAAATGTTTCTCTTACTAGAAGAATATGAAATATCTATGCTTTTTTCGAAAATCACATTAGTAAAGAAGAAGTTGCATCACATTCTATATTGCAGCAATTTTCAAACATTATGGTATAACGGCCTCCTTTTCAAAAAACATCTTGGTACTTCCCCCCCTTCCCATTCCGCCCACCCCACTATAATGTTATAAAGTAATCCAAAACATTTTTAAAGAGTAAAACGTGTACATATTAATAAATAAATGTTATTGACAGAATACATACAGAAGTATACCATGTGCTATTTATTTTTAATATATATTAAACATGTATAATTTTTTAATTATATACTTATGAATAATAGATTTCTTTCAAGTTTTTTAGATTTGTGCCTCCCAGTTTGGAAATCGCTGGTATATTGTAAAATATTTTAAGAGTATGCACTTAGTTATAATTATATAATCGAGAATTAATCATATCGACCCTTTCTACATCAAGAATTGTAACTAACAAATAGATAATTCTTTTTTGCTCTAGTATTTTGCATTATTTGATACATATTTAAAGTGGTAGTTTTTTTTTAATACTGTATCTTATTATGCTCTATTGAATACATATATATATTTTTTTAAATTACCAACCCTTAAAAACATATCAATTACAAACAAAATTCTAGAATGAATAAAATTGACCTATTTATGTAATATAACATTATTTTATATATAATATGTAGAGAAGGGGCGATATTTACATTTCTTGTTGATATTTTTTTTATCATTTCCCAATTCATCCACTTGGAATCCTTCTACAAAATTAAAAAATTGTCTAATTTTCAGAACTTTTTCAGCTAAGGATGGGGGAAAAGGGGGCACCCTAGCACATTTTTCATATTATGTCTCATGACAAAACAATTGTAAATAGAAATTGAAAAAACAGATTCTTCGTAGCTTCCTTAGTCTTTGATCAATTGAAAAACGGCAAGATGCTTCAATTATATAAAAACTATATGATGAAATATTTGCTTTTTTTAGAACACAAATTTTGTTCAAATCTACCTCCTCGAGGGGCAGTTTTGAAAACAATATTTAAATGCAGAAAATAACGAAGAAAGAGCGCTTGTTTATTGTTAATCAAATAATATTTATTGACTCGAAACAAACATAACATAAAAAATTTATTAAACTCTTCAATCTCTTATTAACTAATGAGAAACTTAGAATAAATACTTTCAATCTAGTCAGACTTCTTAACAGACCTTGGTAACAAAAAATTATGGAATTTCACTACCATTTTAAATGGTACCAAAATAAACATCTTGCATACCTATCCCAATGATATATTAATGTAAAAAGGGAAAATTGAAATTGAGAGAAATTTTTGCTGCAGTTCTAACCTGCCTCCTTTGATTTGACAAATCTGCCACTTAGTCACTTGAATGATAAATATTCGCAAAAAAATAACAAACAACAGCCGGCAGGCAAAACCTACCACATGGACTGTAAACTAAGAAGTACTAAATAATTTTGTACACTAATAAAGTAATTACAGTTTACTTACGTGAATGGCAATTCCTTACAACATTTATTTTGATTTAAAACTCAGACGGCACCAAAACAATGAGAGGTTTTGACAGCTGTGTACAAGTTCTAACTGGACGTATGGTATATTACATATATTATATGTATGGCAGTGTTGCCAACATTAAAATGTTACTGTGGCATACATTACTACAAAGCTATGTTTAAAAATCAACAAGTTCAAATCTGCCCCTGTCCTTAGGTGCCCCCTTCTCCCCTACACAGTGTTGGACCTCAAAAAAAAAAAGGGGTAGGGCGAGATGATCAACAATGAACCAATAGCACACAGTTAACCATGCCTATATTTTGAAAATGCAACGTTGCCGTCCTGCGTAATTTAACAAATTAAACCCTGCAACGTCTTCCCGCCGGTCTGTATGTAGTCAGCGAACTTCTGCTCACATCGGTTGTATGATGGATGATTTGGCATAAACTAGCAATGAAAGTTGAAAAACGTTAAGTATTTTTCCGTTTCACGTCTTTCGGTTCAATATTACAAGTATCTTAATACATATACATACATATATATATATATATATATATGTAAATAGGTATATTTTATGCGCTTCTTTGAACATATATGTAATGCATGTTTAGTGTTAATTATCTAAATATGATCTTAACCTAAAATATTTGGGAGAGGGGTGTCCCAACAGTTAATCAACTTTGATTTGAAACTACAGAATATCAGAAACAAGCATATATAGACAGATTCTTCCAAAAATATGCTTTTTCTCAAAAGAAAAAAGGAAACGCGTAACTTAAAAAAGTAAAGCGATATCTATTTACAGAGGATGCAATCCAAAATAAATCAACTAAGGAGAAAGAATAATTTTTGTCTTCATTTTTTGTAGTTTAATAATATTTCTGTGTAATAATAAAATAAAGACTGATTTCGTATTATCCAGTTTCATTATTTCTTTATAAATAAAAAAAATTATGGGTACTTTATGGTTCTTGTGTCACGGCCTCTGATCAATTGTGTACCAGAGGGTGGACGCAGTGAGCCAAATACCTTTTTTTTTTTAATGAATTTTCCACAAATACCAGTAAAGTTATTAAAATGAATATTTACTAAATCAAAACATGTAGGCAACTAATCTATCTTGTAATTATCCCACTCAAGAGTTTATTTTGAATGAGTAATTACGAGCTATGATGGTTAGAAATTCGGGTAGTTCACTGCTGGACAGATTTCGCTTCATACCTACTTTTCATAGTCCAGTGTTGGTTGAAAAGAGAAAATACTTACAACACAATTTGCGACAAAATAATTTTATAGTGACTTTTGAATAAAAGAGTTGAAGAAGTAAAGATTAATATTTTCTCACCAGCTTCATCGTCATTGTCATTATCTCCAATGATACATTTTAATTTTGGCTTAATGGTCCTGTCACACTTTTGTAACGTTTTACATACATCAGTTATTACTTCATTTGACAAACTTGCATCTTCTACAATCTTCTTAAATTTTAGTTCCTCTATGATACGTTCCTGCTGTTCTAATTTTGTTTTTTGCATTGCGATAATATTTTTCTGTGTCTGGAACCTTTAATAAAATTTCAAAGAATTTATTTGAGTAGTCAGTTTTAAAAAAAGTACATTAATATAATTACGTATATTTTTTACATGTACATACATACAGTAAAATCCCATTAATTCGAACCCTGATAATTTGAATCGCTGTAATTCGAAAAATTATCAAACCCACAAGTTTCAAAATGTTAATTTCATAATAGGTTCTTATTTAGAAATAATTTTTAGTCCCATGCGTCATAAATCAATACATTTTAGTTCATATAATTAAAAAAAAATCAAATTTGACAAAACTGAAAAAATATTTCTTTTTTTTCATAAGTAAGAACAAATATGTCAATATCGAGTACTTTAGTCATTTGAATTTATATAATGAATGAAACATTTTTGAAATGATTTCTTGAAATATGTAAGTGTATGTTATAACATGTAAAAATTCAGTTGTTTTTTACAAAAATAATGACTTTTAATGATTTTTGGCAAAATTCGCAATCACATCACGATTTCTTTTCTTTTGTAGGAATTTCAAATTAACGAGATAACAACTACTTCATTATTTTGCAACCGATTTAAGCTTATTCGTATTTCATTTCTAAGATATTATTTCTTAAAAATGATTTATTTTACATATGTTAATAATGTTTTATCTATTTTAGTGGAACAAATCAATAATATTATTTTATGAGGAATGATATAACAAGATTAATCTTAGAGTATATACAATCTATAGAGACTGTATTATTTCGAAACTTGTAAGGATTTTGTCGAAAGAGGCGTGGTCATTCGTTGAGACTGGACAGTTCGTTTCTAACACGTGTTTGTAATTACTTACTAAAACAGGGCTACCATAAATGTACGATTCTCGGTGTCTGACAACAAAACCACATATTATGTAAATTATACAACTCTCCACATACTGACTGCACATATATACTGATTCAGGAATATCGTCGAAAGGCAAAGTATTTTCGAAACTCAATTCGTCATCACGTAATAATTTTAATTTGGAGGAGGAACAGTTTATAATATTGACAGAATTCTTTGAACTTCAATTTAATATACTAATTTGATCTAAATCTATCTCTTTTAGCACGCATACAGGTTTGGTAAAATGTGTAGTTATCCCTCTATAGATTGTATATACTGAGGTTCTAATGTATAATAATGTTCTAAATTTTGACATGTACCTTTGTTGGATG
Organism: Agrypnia vestita; assembly: GCA_016648135.1. Taxonomy (NCBI): domain Eukaryota; kingdom Metazoa; phylum Arthropoda; class Insecta; order Trichoptera; family Phryganeidae; genus Agrypnia; species Agrypnia vestita. The sequence continues at coordinate 52,541 of JADDOH010010494.1, forward strand.
ATTTTCGAGTTTCTAAATGATGACATATCAGTTTTAGCCTTTTGAGACATTTGTGTAGAAGGTGATAAGTTTGAGAGATTGTCGTAAGAGTTCATTTTCTGTTTACTCTTCTTGATACTATTCAATTCATTCTTCTTAATTATAATATTCTTTAAAAATGCATCAATTTTTTCATTCTTCGATTGTTTTTCATTAACATATTGGGTGTCCTTGATAAGTTTTAACCAAGAATAGAAATATTTGCGTAGCAGTTCACTTTGAAAAATATATTGGTATTCCTCATTTTTTCTCTTGATTTCAATTACAGATAGTTCCTTTTTTTTATTTTCACTGTTCAGCGTGGATTCGGATTTTCCAAAACCTTCAAGTACTTTTTTATCCATTGCCCTCAATTTACCTTCATAAAGTCAATTGGAAAAATAATTTGTCAATGTCTCAGTGATATAATATTTGAATAATTAACTGCATTATAACAGTAGGTAACATTTTCATGCATTAGCTTATTTTCACTCAACACCATCTTGATATATTGAATAACAATGCATTATTGTTATTATGATTCGTATTGTAAGATTGAATTATTTTATTCATTTATTATTTTGTTTACCCAAATTTAAAAGGAGGATTTAAATCTTCAGCAAACTCCACTTAACTATGTTATTTACTTTATTACTAGTATTTATTTGTTACCTAGTTACCGTTTGATCTATATCTTAAATAATTTGTATTATGTATTATGTTGCTAAGCAATATTTGTTAGTTACTACACACAAGTAGGTACCTGTATATAATATATACAGGTACCTACTTGTGTGTTATAGAGACATATTTATACAAATATGTATTTAGCAAATATGTATATGTAATACTCCTATATTGCTAGCAGGGTCTTTAAGTAGGCGAAATCACACAATGCTGTTTCGTGTTTCGGTTGATCTTTTCCATAAATACCGTGAATTAGATTGGCAACATTGGGCAACCTTGCCTAAGCATTAAAAAATCTCAACATTCACCTGGTTTTCCCCCCTTAAAGCATCCTCAAATCTATGGGACCATCATTGAAAAATACAAAGAAACCCGTGTTTCCCTAAAACACTGAATGTTTTTATACTCTGGTTTGAATCAGCATAATTTTATTTTGCAGGTACTGCACATTAAAACATTTTTTTTTGTGTTAAAACATTAAACCACAGTGCTTTGATAATTCAGCTGTACAAACATACTTTTTTATTCTCTTACAACGTTAATGAAAAATACAAAATAATAAACAGCAGTAAAATATATGTGTTTGCTACCTCTGATGCACCTTGCACAAATATTAAATCAATATATATATATATATATATACCATAACCACCTGACGGTGGTTATGGTGGTGGATAGCCCTTGGTGTCACATCGAAAATATGCGAGTTTGGTGGGAGTAGGTGACGAAAATGTGCTTTCTAGCACATTGTTTTGTTATGGGAAGGCCGCAAATGCTTCATATTGTTTCAAAATAGGCGCGCCGACTGTGTCGGTGAGTCTAGAATGTTCCGGAAAAACCTGCTCTAGAAAGTTCTGGAAGGAGAAGGTTCTAGAAAATTCCCGAAAGTTCTATAAGGTTCTAAACTGAGTGGTAGAATGTGTCGGTGTGTCTAGAAGGTTCTTGTACATTCGAATTTCTTGAAAGTTCTGGAAGGAGAATATTCTAGAAGGTTCATGAAAGTTCTATGACGATCCAAACAGTGTTCTAAAAATCTACGCGTGCGAAGCCGCGCGGGCATAGCTAGTGTGTAGTAAAATGTAATTCATTTCAAGCAGAAGGCGATGTAAAAAACTACGGACAGACGTTCAATTACTGATATATGGTTATATTTAAAAAAAATATTGACTTAGATTAATATATAAGGAATATTCAAACTCCAAGGTATTGAAGGTGAAATTCATTTATGTCTCCTAGTTTACAAATAATTCACCAACATATTCATATTTCACTTCCAGAAACCGATGGTAATGAAAATATGGGATCTTTTTTGGAGTGAGAGATAATTAAAAATAATTGTAATAATTTGTGAAATACTCCTTTTAGAAAAATTGATAATGCATGGTTGTGTGCACAAAGAATAACAAAAATAAAGAATTTTCTCTACCAAAATCGCTTGGAAATGTATTTTGCACGCAACTACGAAATCACCCTAGTATGGAAGATACATGTAATTGTCTATGATCATGATTGCAGTTATATTTCTATGGTTTGCTAGTGTAGATGTCTATGAATTTTTCTTTTCTATGGTTAAAAAGTTGTAAATTTGACAGCAAATTCACGGTGAATTTGGCGGACGCCTTTTTAAGTTGGACTGTTTTTTTGTATAATTATTTTTAAATATGAAGGACAAACAAAATTATTTTAAAAAACGAAAGCGGTTTGCCGTTCCCAAACCAATCTACACGACTTTTGCTCCCATAAGTGAATTGGTTCGTGAAAATATTTTTTTTTAATTAGGATTGTTTATATTATATTTCTATACACTTTCAACTCTTTCTAATAACCTATATCATTTATATTTTAGGAAAATGCATTGAACGTATTGAATTCAGATAGTGAAACTAAAAAACCTGTGAAGCGGGATTATTGTAAAATAAATTCTAGAAAAAGTACGGACCTCATGCACATGTCTAATCTCCATTATTGCAGTCTTATCAAAGATGCCATCCTAAAACAACAATGGGCTCGCGTTGTCAAACTTCTTATAGCTTATATTGATGAACCGAAATCAGATAAACATACAACTGGGATTATTTTTAAAGTAAGTTTATAAAACATTTTCTTTAACTTACATAAAGAGCATTCTCACCTGGGACCACTGTCTGTTTTTATCAAGGCCACACTAAAAAATTACTTTTTGCAAACTATTTACTTAACTTCTTCAGTGAATTAATCGTAATAACTAGTTTGTATTGTCATTTTAATTTTATTTAAATTGTATCAGTGTCTCCATATAAATATTCGTTATGTTTGCACTCCCGGATTCTGCGGTCACTGTAGCTAGTCGAAGATGTTCTCGTCAGACGGCTGGTGAAATGAGAATTTTGGTGCCAGAACTCTGAGCTGGTCTCTGGTCCTGGTGGATAGTCTTCGATGTCTAGCAACTTCTTCGCCCGTGATTGGTTTATTTCCTCCCGCTGTAGTGAATACTCATTCAAAGGTGTCGCTAGCATCCACTTTATGCGGCGTTCCCCACACAGTGTAGTCTCCATAATCCAAACCATTGGGTGACCGAAACGTGTAGGGACACATGTGTAACACCAACCAATCTATGAAGAAGAGACTTTTTTCGCTTACCACGCGTTATCAGAGTTTGGTTGCACCTGTGTTTACTGCCTAAATTAATTTAATTAGAAAAATGGCGGCTATTATATGAAAACACAAGACGTTATCCATTGAAGAAAAAAGTATAATTAGTCTCTAGACTTAAGAGTGGAGAGTTCTACGAAGTTAGCGAGGGTATATACTATTGGTAAATCCACAATGCCCACTTAGAATGTTGAAAATAATAAAATTTTCGACTATGCAGCATCTATGTTAAAGGGTCCCACAACATTATGATAAATCTTTAGATATCTATTGTTTCTGAGAGCTCATCCCAAATGTGAGAAAATCAACCATTTCATTCCTTTCAATCCCAAAACCTTTTTCCACTGGTAATATATTCATGAACAAAAACTCAAGATATTAAGAACAAATTAATTATTGTCAGCTTGACATAGTATAAAATATGCACAGAAATTGAATCTCAAATTCAAAAAGTGAAAATGTATTGATTACCCACTGGTTATTCTCATGTAAATAAAATTTAATTATTTGGAAAGCCAAAATACATAATATTTTTCATAAGTATAAAACAATATCTCGCTCATTTTTATTTTTATTGTTTTTATGTCTTGTCTTCACTCGAGAGTAATTCTGTGGGCGAAAGGAACAGCCGAATGAGTCAATAAAGTCGAGTTTTAAATTAAGTTTGCAGAATTGTTTTTTTGATATATGTATATCTAGTGAGGAAAAATTAAACGAGTCATAAGATTAAATTAAATTTGACTCGGGCTTTTCCGTACACAATTCGGGATTTTAGTCAAATGATGAACATAGGTATGCGCGTAATTATTTTGTGATCATCGTATTAGGATTTAAAAAGGAGTGCAGAATTTTTAGTATGTTTCTTAAATTCTTTACGGAAATAATAATTTGACTCAAACAATATACGAGCATTTGTCACAGATAGTAGTTCCGCAGGCGCTCGAAATCGAAGAATATATGACCATCTCTTCTATCAAAACCTTACTGTTTTCGCAACAAATACACATATATGTGACGAAAGTGCAATGTTTATTCGATATAAGATTCAGACGGCACCTCTCTCACGTCTTGAAATGGCATGATCTATTGACGCAATTTGACACATTTGATAGTTTACAGATGTCCAGCCTGTCCAGAGATTTCGTGAACAAAAGAAATTCCCATATCTTATTTTTGGTCTCCTGAAAACCTACACTTTTCGATTCATTTCGTTGTTCCTTTTGCACACAGAATTTATTGTGAGTACTGTAATGCACAATGTTATATATATATTTTTTTTTTTCAGTACACACTTATTTATCTTTTGAATGACCCGATAGCGCAATCAATGGATGTATTGAATGAATTTCTTCAGCTGGCATTGTCGTGTCAAACACCCGTGGAAAGAGCAGATTTCTTGAAATTATTAATGAAATTACCTGTAAATGATCAAAAATGTAATAAAGAAATTTTATCTTATATAGAGGTTTTATCAATCATCCCACCTTATACATAATTTATCTACCTTTTCAAAATCTCAGGAAGTGGGAGCATGTTTTCAATGATGATCCCATAGATTTGAGGATGCTTTAAGGGGGGAAAACCAGGTGAATGTTGAGATTTTTTAAATAAAATATAAAGCCAATCTTTTTTAATCACAGAATGGATATTACACATTTCAACAATATAAATTATTTTCTCATTAAAAAATAAGTGTTGACACATAATATTTTAGATATCAATGTTGTGCCTCGCAACCGAATTTATCAATTGCCGAAAAAATTAGAGCCTCCAGTTTTTGCTAAAACAAAAATAACATGTTTTATAATGTGACAGTCGATGAACTAAAAAATTTAGGAAAATATAAATTGTTTTGTACAGAAATTAGACTTATTTGTAGCAGGTATAATTTGTTTCTTCAACCTCTTTAGTTTAGTTTAGTTTTAAAAAAAATACATTAGGGGTGAAGCTTTATTTTTTTTTAAATAGTATTTTATTAATTTTAAATGGTATAAACCATATATGTAATACTCCTATATTGCTAATGCCCATAAGTAGAGGTGTCACGGATTAAGCGGAGCAGAAAATGCTACTTTTATCTCGTTGCTGTCACTTGACCTGTTGTGTGTAAGCGTTGTGTCTCTCATTTATCCCATGTGGCAGCGCTGCTATATTGCTAATGCCCATAAGTGGAGGTGTCACGGACTAAGCGGGGCAGAAAATGCTACTTTTATCTCGTTGCTGTCACTTGACCTGTTGTGCGTAAGCATTGTGTCTCTCATTTATCCCATGTGGCAGCGCTGCTATATTACTAATGCCCATAAGTGGAGGTGTCACGTACTAAGCGGGGCAGAAAATGCTACTTTTATCTCGTTGCTGTCACTTGACCTGTTGTGCGTAAGCGTTGTGTCTCTCATTTATCCCATGTAGCAGCGCTGCTATATTTCTAATGCCCATAAGTGGAGGTGTCACGGACTAAGCGGGGCAGAGAATGCTACTTCTACCTCATTGCTGTTGTGCGCAAGCGTCGTGTCTCTCGTTTATCCCATGTGGCAACGCTGATTGGATGTCAAATGTCAATCACCGCGCTCAATTCTCGGACATGCGCATAAGACTCGAAGTGACACTGGTATGGGTGAGACAAACATATATTTCAGCACTGTAGTGATTTCGCCTATTTCCAGACCCTGCTAGCAATATAGGAGTATTACATATATGGCATAAACTAACATGGGTTCTGAATACCCAAACACACATAACATTTACATATACAGGATGTACCAGAGCTAGCAGCAGAAACTTGGCCGGTAGATTCCTGGCTATGTTATGAGTCTAAAATGTTCAAGCAACCATGATAGTTATGGAGATATGCAATAATATCAAAGTTTGCATTTTTTTTTTAATATTTCTGACTTATTTTTGCAAGAAGTTGAACTATTATTACAGTAACTTATATTGATTATGAAAAATGTATTTGCTTCAATACAACTTAAAAAAAAATGATATAAACCTTGTAAATTTTTTTTTTCTTAATTTTAGACTCATAATCATAGGCAGAAATCTACCGGACAAGTTTTTGCTGCTAGCTCTGGTACACCTGTATAGTACTTGATTCTCTCAAACGCAAGTAACTTGAATCAGTAATGTTTATTATAAGGTTCCAATGCGTCAGCAAGAACTAGTTGTGGAGCAGTGGGCTGAAACTTGAAACACAAGGTTGAAAAATCATATCCAGAGGCTGCGGGATTGAACTTTGGCTAATTTTTTTAAAATTTAGCAGTTATTTAGCTTAATAACTTAAAAAGAAAAAATCTCAATATAACAGACTACATATTTTTTTTATTAGTCTATTATATGAGGGTTTTTTTGCGTTAAAAGGAGGATATAATTTATGCAATAAAGTAGATAACTATTCCAAATCGTAATATTATGTATGTTAAAAAATTAACAAATTAGTTTATATTATGCCATGTAGATGCATTTGTGTAATTAAAATTAAGTACATATATCTGAAAAGTTTTTTATATGCATTATTCCTTTTGTATTCTACTCGGCAAAATTACTAGTGTTTTTTTTTCAATACATATATGGCCTAATTGTTTAAATTTGTTAAAAGTAACAGAATGATCTATTTATTCACTTTATTTTGTAATGGGTGGTACATCAGGTACGCCGGATTTAAATATCCCACAATTTTTTTATGTTATATTTGGCAGTTATTAAAAATGGTTTGCTATAAGAACAACAATTTTTATATTGTTAAAACATTTTACAAATTTGGCAAAAATATTGCTGAGACCGTTTGAAAAGTCGTGAACTTCTTGATACTCATATTTCAATAAATGAGTCCACCATTCGAAGATTAATTAAACAATTCTAGGAAACTAATTCATCCTGTGCGGCGGGCCGAAAATATTGCAGTCATCAGGTAAAGTATCGATAAGAATCCAGGAACATCAACACTTTGTCGTTCTCAACAATTGAATATTAGCAGAACCAGTTTGCGAGGAAATCTCACAAAAGATCTTTACCGCCATCCTTATGCGACTTGAAACGATGAGATTTTTTCCTGTGATTTTCCTGTGAAATTCCATTGACTATGCTAGCAAACCACAAACAATTCTTGAGCTGAAAACAATAATCCAATGCGTTTTTGCTGAAATTGAGCGAACTGCCTTGCAAACAATCTTCAAAAATTGTATTAAATGTGTCAGTCAGGGTATGCCACAGCCGCGTCGGTCATTTTTCCAATACAATAATTGATCTCAACATGTTAAACATAAATCATTAAAAAACTGTCCAATCAAATACTTATTTGGTGTATTCCATATTAGAATTAAGTATTGGATGGACCATCCTATATAAGGTCCACAAAATACAGGCTTTATTTTTGGCTGGCTTGAACTCACAGTACCCATTGTTATATTATTTAAATATGTAATCACCGCCAGGTGATGCATGTAATGCCGTAATGATAAGTTATGTTACTTATACATATTTAAAATATTTTAAGAATATAGAGATTATTTTGTCTGAAAGCATATTACAAAAATTATTTAAAAACAGGCTTTTGCACTCACAACACTGCCCATCAAGCAATTGGCAGAACCAATTACCTTGTACTACAGTAAAACCCCGATAATTATCGAATTATAATTCAAAATTTACACAAGTCCCAAAATGTTAATTTCGTAGTAGATTAACCACAATAATTTGAAATCCCCGGTGATTCGTAATAATTTTTAGCTCCTTGCGCCATAAGTTAATACAATTAAATTAATTAAATTGTATTAACTTATGGCGCGTAGCATTAATAATTAACATAATTCGAAATTGAAAAAAATATTTTGATTTTTTTCGCAAGTGAGAACAACAAATACATATGTCAATATCGGATACATTAGTAACAGAAATGTTGCGATCTTTGTATTAGCACAATAAATATTGTGTTATCGAAATGATTTCTTGAGATATGCAAAAATGCAGACATTTTTCACAGAATTAATGGCCTTTTTCATGAGATTTGTGATTTTTTGAGAATTTTGCAATCGTTTTTTTTTGTAACTTGAACTCGTGATTAGCGAGGTTCTGCATAATTCGAAATATTTTTTTGTGTTCCTTAAATTTCGAATGAAGTTCTACTATTTATAGTAACATTTATTATCTTAGATATATTTTAAAAAAACAAGTTCATCTGTAGTTTTATTTATTTCATAAATGTTTTCATACAAAAATTAGATAAATAACATTTTGAACGAGTAAACATTAAACATGAATACTAATTAATACTTTCCCAAAAAATATGTACGGACTACAAAAGTCCGTGCTATTATTAAAATAGTGTGGTTATTATTATAGTATTATTATTTTATTTATAAAAGTAACAAACTTACTATTTTATATATCTATTAAAGTGTTAGAAGTAGAATGGACTTATGGCTGCTAATGCAGAATGGAACCTTTGACCCCTGAATCTTTGACAACCAAGTGAAATATATTAACTGTTATAACAAAAAACTGATATATGATTAATAATTTTGTAATTAAATAAATTATATTACATATTTATAATGAATTGTAATCAAATATAAAAATAAATGTGTAACAGAAAAGAAATTATACAATTTTAAATCCTGCACATTATTTTTACTTACATTTTAATTACGATTAATTAACTTTATGCATCAGCCCTTTTATCATCAGGTAACAAGGAAAACCAAGACTTGCAACATGTAAGGTGTTCCAAATAATTCTAAAAAAGCACACTTGTTAGTCTAGAATACTAGGTACCTGACCCTAAGATTCAGAACTCAAATCCAGACAATGCCAGCCGTCAAGTTAATTCTTTCATCTTATAAATTCATCATGCGTAGAAAAATATTTATTGTTGAGGTAGTACAGATTGATTAAAATGCAAAATGTATTCAATGAACATAACTTAAACATCATTCACTCTAATTATTTTGCCAATGAGCTGCCCATAAGAGTCAGTGTACAGATTTTCTATTACTATTCATAGTATTAATTCTACTGTTTCTTTTTTCCAAATATGTATGTGATTTTTTATTTTAAACTCATGGGGCCCACAGTATCATATATGATACTCGTATATATATCGTTCACTTGTCAATAGCTCACTTAAAATTTGCTGGTCGAGGTCAAAATATGCGCCATTGGTAAAACTGTCTCTTATTTAACCAGATACCCTGAGCTTGCATTAGACAATATAATCAGTAAATATATTTTCGACATAAACTCAGAGTATCATATGTAATATCGTAGGCCCGAAGAGGTTAAATAATTTTTCATTACAGTTCACCTTTTAGCATTCAGGCAATTTATATATAGTATCTAAAGCTCAAGCTTTTAGCTTAATTTGAAAATAGTAAGAATATTGATGCAACACATATTTCGTGTGTGCATTTATTTTTGTAAGAAAAAAAAACTTGTCAGAAAAATAAGTCCAAGTGCAAGTTGCAAATTTTGACAATAATAGTCGTTACACTGGACAAAACGTATACATAATTAATAAAAAAAAAGTAACATTCACAAACCATAAATATCAATAATGGCAAGAGATCTTATACATTTAATTTAATATTTGTGCAAGTTGCATCAAACACATATATTTTACTGCTGTTTATTATTTTGTAGGGAATAAAATAGTATGTATGTACAGCTGAATTTTCAAAGCACCTGTAGTCTAATTTTTTAACACAAAACAAATGTTTTAATGTGCAGTGCCTACAAAATAAAATTATGCTCATTCAAACCAGAGTAGAAAAACATTCAGTGTTTTGTTAATTTTTATTCCCATATAAATTTTAATCCCATCATTAATTTTTTATAATAATATAATTTGTATTTAGAATTAAATCTCTCTAAGTTTTTCGATAATCCATATTTTTTACACGAATACCAATAATTTATCAGAAATGTTGTAATCTTATCACCAATAAGAGTGATCACGCTGTCAAATTTAAAAAAGCTGTATATAAATAATGTAATAAAGATGTCCTCGTTTTTAAAATACCATTTCGAGCCTCATCTTTTTTGTGATCACAAATAATTCAAATTCCTTACATATAAATAACACTTTGTTATTCAACATCATGTATAATAACTTTGGCTTTAATTAATGTTATATATAAGTGCAAGAGTCAAGAAATATGTCCTCAATTAATGTTTTGCAGCAATAAACAATTTGTTTGTATGTGGACAACTTATCGGATACAAAAATATTTTTCAGAGGACAGAGAAAACTGAAATTGGATTGAAACAATTGGAGTTAAAATTGTGAAGAAAATATAATCTTTTTCATATAAGTTATTTTTAAAAGTTATTGCACTTTTGATGTTACAATTTTTCTTACTTAATTTTTATAATAATTTAAATGTACGGATTAGTTGAAAAAATAAAGGTATAGATCACATATTAGCATTTCCGGTCAGCATAACTTTGTAAATATCTTCATATGACTTCTGCAATGCTTTAATAAATTCAGCTCCATTATTGTGGTGCGGGTAGCTCGTTACAACACATCCAAAAGCATTGTCCATTACAGAGTATCTATAATAGTACAAAATGATTGGTTACATAATAATCATATTAGTGGCACTTAATATTTGTGTGATTTCCCATTAGGTGCAGTATTTTTAACAGATCCAAAACTCATCAAATATGTAGTAAATATAATGGTGCGTTCATGGATGAATTCTTCCATAAAAAACTGGCATATTTTGGCAGTAAAGGACAACACAAAATGTGATTTCCCATTAGGCGCAGTATTTTTAACAGATCCAAAACTCATCAAATATGTAGTAAGTATAATGGTTCACACAAGTTTAACTTTTGATTCCGCCTTTCTTCCGCTTCAAACCAACAATGCAGTTACTAGAAATACTATTGTCAATAATTACGTAAAATAATAAGATCTTGCAGAGAAAATGAAACATTTTAATAACACAAACACAGTTATTATAAAAAAATCAAAATAATGATGAATTTACAAATATGAAAAACAATTTAAAACACGTTTAGGTACGAGGATTAGAGCAAACGCTGCAAAATAAACTATCCGTGCATATCAAGGCAGCTAACTGAAGAAAGCATACATAGGATTCCCCTATTTTAGGGATTGCGACACAATATATATATAGAAAAAAGGCATTCCATAAGATACCGTGAAATGATTGCGAAATTCGCCAAGAGTCGTAAAACTCAAGAAAAAAAAACATTTATTGCACTGTTGTTAAGGCGGCACATGCACTGCAAATGCATATTTCAGCGTTTTTTATGAAAATGTGAGTTTTTATTATTCATTTATGTATGTCATCAGAATGTATATGATAGATTGCAATTTTTTTAGGGCGATAACTTAGATAGAACCTTTGTTCTTATATAAAAGTAATAAACTGAACATTATTTACAATAATTAAGAAAAATATAGGCATTAATTCACAGGGCGCGGCAAAAAAAACGTTTTTAATGTTCCCGGGCGAAGAGTGGTTCATTTAAAATTTGTATGTAAGCATAATGTTTTTTTATTTACTTTTATTTTAATTTATTAATTTACTTAATATTTTAGTTAATTTACTTAATTATCTAGAATCCGTACATAGGAAATTAAGAAATATTCAATATTTATAAAGTTATAATGTTTCAAACATGCAAGAAATTATTACGATTTTTGATAATTTTCAAATGTTGTTTATTCATATAAAAAGATGATTTTAAGCGATATATTCTACTTAATCGCACACTTTGAATCCTCACCCACCATTTAAAAGTTATTTTTTTTTATTAGAAACAAGTTAATTACTAATTAATTAATCGAGAGGCCGCGGCCAAAAACTACTTTTTATTGTTGGAGGGCGATGCGAGATTTTCTTAAAATTTGTATATGGGCACAATATGTTTTTTTATATGTATAAAGATTACTTAATTATCTGGAATCCGTACGTAGAAAATTAAGAAATATTCAATATTAATAAAGTTATAATGTTTCAAACGTGCAAAAAATTATTACGATTTTTGATGATTTTCAAATGTTGTTTATTCATATAAAAAGATGATTTTAAATGATATATTGTATCTATATATGCTGAGTCTTTCACTATTAAAAAGCTACATTTTTTATTAAAAACACGTTAATTAGTATTTTAAAATAAAAATTCTAAAGTATGAAAAACGACTTCCTTATACGTCAGAATGCAGATTACAATTAACACATGCCGTCTGGCCACAGCAGAGGTCAGACGTGTTTATGTAGCCGAATATTTATCGTCATTTATTTCACTATTAATCGTACTTCTACGCCAAATTTGACATTTATATGAATTATTATTATATAATACGCTCAAAAGCCATTGATATCTTCCATATATTAAGGTTTTATATGGATTTTGGAACGGTTTCATCCTTTTTACACTTTGAACATGTAGCCCAGATTCAACAACAATTCCAGAATCTCCCTTAGAAAACAAGGATACTCATACAATTTCAATTAGATAATTGTAAATGGATGAGGTAATATGAAGATAAGTTGACATTTTTGCATTTAAAAACATCCCAACTTAGCCCGTTCAAACACTTAATTTAACTTGAGACCAGTTTTTTGTTCAGTAGTAAAAGTTTAAAAAAAAATATAGATTTTTCAATTTTCCGCCAATTAAACAATCTATGTATTCTTGCAAAAATCTATGGCTTTAACTACTTAACCTTAGCTATTACTACTGATCAAACACCCACATCATAGTTATTCATGCTTATATTATCAGGATATTTTTTGAATTAGATAATTTTTGAATCTTTATATTACTAGAGAATAATAAGAGTTCTTACGCAATCCCAAAACCGTCAGATTCAACTGGTCCAAATCCACCAGCCATGAGAGCCGGCGATGACAAAGTACTTGTACTGAGGATCGAAGTGTTTAACATCTTGTACTCATTATCACTGAAAATGCCGGGGGTGTGAGATCCCCTGTGTTCAGCTAATTTTTTAAGGGCAAATAAATGCCTGTCAAATCCTTGACCCATGGCAGCTTCCTTTGTCAGACGATTGTGAGTTTCAGTACACTTTGCCGTCATCTGATACAGCTGTTTAGCTGAAGGTGGTGAAGCTGAATGCAAAGCGTCACAGAATGCCTGATAAGAAAGGATTAAAAAATTATATGAAATATAAACGGTATGAATTTTAAGACAGAACAAAAGATTTTTTCCACATGAAACAAAAAACACTGGAAGCCATGTTTTTACTCGGTATTGGATATGAAATTCATTGATATATTCATCTCGGTGCAGACTGAACGATTGAACGATGAGTCAAAGACCAAAATGAGTTAACGAGCCAAGTGAACTACATTGTTCGAACGAACCTGTCTTTTAGAACTGTTCTTTTTGGTGATACAGATTAAGTGACATTTATCTTCTGACTGAAAGGGTCTTACCACTTCTAGTTAAGTGGTGGTTGGTAGTAAGTTATGTAAGCAATGTGTGTATATCGAGTTTGAATAATCACCTTCGTATCCATAGTACAGGGTCTCATGGTCTCAGTGCGGCCATGTTTGAATGCAGCCGTGCTGCATGATTCGTAAGTTCCAACATATTTTCCCTTGAGCAGATGATAAGCTGCCTAAAATGTATACGTTTCATCTCTAAGAATTCAACTGATTTATTGTTCAATTATTGCTATAAATGTTATATAGACCTTACAATACAATCCAATAAAATAAAGTTAGCTGAATAATGATGAAATACCTGGAAACCAAGCTGTGTGACAGAATCTGGACTAAATTTGTTTTTCTTGCAAATATGTTTATTAAGACCTTCGAATACTAAAGTATCAACACCCAGCGATGAATACCATTCTTTGTATGTTTTTTTAGCCATTGTAATATTTTCTTTCAGTTTTGCATCCAAATTGAAATCTTGAGTGGAAAAAAATCATAAATTGTAAAGTAGGTCAACCATTCAGTTCATGAAGATCATTTTAAGTAATAAATTGAAGTAGTTTTATTTTAAATGTGGCAATAAGAATTAAGATTATACTAACCTAATTTTTTGACAATATCTTCTAAGCCCGCTTCATTGGATGGCGTGGAAAGTGATACAAAAGGTTTTGTTGATGTTTCCTTGTAAACATCTTGGAAATATCTCAGCACAGCGACACCATCGCCCCAGGAATGTTCAAAGTTTAGACCTCCTACTCCATCACCGGTAACTATTAAGCTAAATGATTTATCAAACCACCTATAAAATTAAATTCAATTAATATTTGTCTAATGGAAGAAACCCAGTAACATCTTTCTTGGTTTTATTTATTATGATAGTGTGAAATATGTACATATTAGGTCCTTACATATGAAATTGGCGTTTTGCCGTACTGGCAAATTTGATTTCAAATATCTTCTCTTTGGTTAGGAATTCCAAATCCAAATTTATACAGCTATTTACTCGTGTATTTATGTTTTGAAAATTATAATTCATTTGTTTTTTCCTCAATTGTTTTTTTCTTTGCGTCACTCAGTTTACAAAATGAAAAACTTGAAATATCGCGTTATTTATGAGTACGAGTTCCACCGTGGCACCAGTGCTGCAGAAACGGCTCGAAGGATTAATGATGTGTATGGCGACGGTGCCGCAAAAGAAAACACAGTGCGTTTTTGGTTCCAACGTTTTCGTTCTGGAAATTTCGACCTGCAGAACAAGCCCCGTGGACGGCCGGAGACCAAAGTTGATAATGAAGAATTGAAGGCTATTGTGGAAGCGGATCCATCGCAAACCACATCCGAGTTAGCTGCAGGCTGCGGTGTTAGTGATAAAACTGTTTTAATCCACTTGAAGCAAATTGGTAAGGTGAAAAAGCTTGAAAGGTGGGTACCTCACGAATTGAGTGAAGCAAATCAACAAACGCGCGTTGACTGCTGCGTTGCATTACTCAACCGGCACAATAATGAAGGGATTTTAAATCGAATCATTACCTGTGATGAAAAGTGGATCCTGTACGATAATCGGAAGCGCTCATCGCAATGGCTGGAACCCTGCCGAACCAGCCAAACCATGCCCCAAGCGAAAATTGACTCCAAAAAAGTTACTTGTGAGCGTTTGGTGGACTAGTGCTGGTGTCGTTCACTACAGCTTTCTTAAATCTGGCCAGACGATTACGGCAGATGTCTATTGTCAGCAACTGCAAACCATGATGGAAAAGCTAGCTGCTAAACAACCGAGGCTGGTTAATCGCTCTAGGCCACTGCTGCTTCATGATAACGCTAGACCACACACTGCACAACAGACGGCTACCAAATTAGAGGAGCTTCAATTGGAATGTCTAAGACATCCACCGTACTCTCCGGACCTTGCCCCAACAGATTACCATTTTTTTCGAAATTTGGATAACTTCTTGCAAAGGAAAAAATTCAACTCCGATGGCGCAGTCCAAACCGCCTTCAAAGATTTTATTGATTCCCGTCCGAATGGTTTTTTTAGTAAAGGAATCGATGAACTACCTATGAGATGGCAAAAGTGCATAGATAGCAATGGTACATACTTTGATTAAATAAATATATTATAATAAAAAAAAATCGGCTTTATGTTCCTCAAACTAAGAACAGACTGGTAAAAATAATAATTAGGAACCTTCATAAAAAAAGGTTTGTAATTCAAGTCTACTCGGTCTGTTACAATTTATTTTCTTTATAGCTAAGAATTGATTTCACACATATGTATACACACAATAATAAGTCAAATAATAACTAATTTTTATTGTCCAACAGAACTTTCGGTTTCGGCCTAGTTTCGGCAAAAAAAAAACAGATTTCGGTTCAGTTTCGGTTGCAACATGTTAAAAGGATTATTGGAACAAAAAACGCCGCATTGACATTCTTTCTCCTTCTGACTGGGAACTAATGAAGAATCTTACTAATGTGATAAAGTTTTTTTATGAAACTACACTCGACCTGTCATTTAATAACGCATGCGTATCCGTTGCTATTCCTTTGATATCATTATTAATTATAAAGTTGCAAACAAGAGACGAAAATGAAAGTGAAGTAATGAGAAATATGAAAACACGGTCGTATGAATCCATGATTCAACAATTTGCATACGTCATAGTATCCTGCGCTAATTACTTCAACATTATTGGATCCCAGATTTAGAAATACATATTTCAATTCTGATGAAGTTGATATTGCCACAATGGAAATAGCAAACAATTTAAAGACGTGCGCGGACATCGTTAGCGAAAAAATAAGCGAAAACTGTCATTCTGGAGACCACAGTTATCTTGTTCATCTAGAATCACATCCCCGAATAAGGAGAAAGGCTATGGGACGCCCATGACAAATCTACTTGTCATTTAATAGAAGGAACTTCTAGTGTAGATGATGGTGATCGCTTATCACAAGTTAAGAAAATTATTCAAGCCTACTTACTTATCAGAGCCAAGGTTACAAAGAAATGCAGATATTTATTCTTACTGGAATCCTGGCCCATTTCTGTCTTTGAGAAAGCACTGAAATTCTTAACGGCTCCGCCGATGACTTTTCACTGAAAGCGCTGAGCACAATCGAAAGTAGGACAATATAACGGGAGCGACCGCCGCGAACAAGAGAAATGCTACGAACAGCTATCGCAATCCCAAACAGCGGACGCTGCAGATCGAAGAACATACGATATGAGTTACTGTAATGATAGTCCAACGTTTTACAAAAAATAAGTCAGAAATATTGAGAAAAAAATGCAAAATTTGATGTCGCATATCTCCTTAACTATTGATATTAGGTTGATATAGCTTGAACATTTTCGACTCATAATCAAGGCAGGAATATAGCCCTGCGAGCTTATTAATGTTTTACAAATAACCCTGTATAAACGGAGTGGTGACCCCTACAGCTTCAGATTCTTATCCAAAACCGGAGGACTATACCACCTCCACAAGTGTTTCCAGTGAACAACTATCTAGTGCTGTTGGCAAGTTTATTCAGACAGGAGAAGCAATTTGCGAAGCGAAAATGTTGATAAATTATTGTTTCTCACTTATAATTTTAGACTGTTTAATAATGTATATTGATAATTATTAGTCTATTAAAATTATTAACAGTTGTAGCTCAATGAAGCTTTTTAGTTTGGGAGAAAACTCTTTTTATTTATTATTACATTACAAGTATTACTTGCATTAAAAATATTTAGTTGTGCTTGGTAGATAGGTACTTTTTAATTTTATTGTAGTTCATTAAAAAGAGTGCCATACAAAATGACAAAACTTTAGAATAAATTATTTGATTTGTTTAAATGTTTATTCATATAAAAAGATGATTTTAAGCGATATATTCTACTTAATACCACACTTTGAATCCTCACCCACCATTTAAAAGTCAGTTTTTTTTATTAGAAACAAGTTAATTACTAATTAATTAATCGAGAGGCCGCGGCCAAAAACTACTTTTTATTGTTGGAGGGCGATGCGAGATTTTCTTAAAATTTGTATATGGGCACAATATGTTTTTTTATATGTATAAAGATTACTTAATTATCTGGAATCCGTACGTAGAAAATTAAGAAATATTCAATATTAATAAAGTTATAATGTTTCAAACGTGCAAAAAATTATTACGATTTTTGATGATTTTCAAATGTTGTTTATTCATATAAAAAGATGATTTTAAATGATATATTGTATCTATATATGCTGAGTCTTTCACTATTAAAAAGCTACATTTTTTATTAAAAACACGTTAATTAGTATTTTAAAATAAAAATTCTAAAGTATGAAAAACGACTTCCTTATACGTCAGAATGCAGATTACAATTAACACATGCCGTCTGGCCACAGCAGAGGTCAGACGTGTTTATGTAGCCGAATATTTATCGTCATTTATTTCACTATTAATCGTACTTCTACGCCAAATTTGACATTTATATGAATTATTATTATATAATACGCTCAAAAGCCATTGATATCTTCCATATATTAAGGTTTTATATGGATTTTGGAACGGTTTCATCCTTTTTACACTTTGAACATGCTTCACAATGTCAGTTTCGCTATAGCCCAGATTCAACAACAATTCCAGAATCTCATTTAGATGAGTCAAAATACACACTACACATTGTATGCGCCGTGCGTATGTGCGTTCAAGTCTACCATGTATTTATTTCTTGTTTAATATTACGGTAAACATTATGATTTGAAAAGTATTTCAGAATTATTAATGTTTCGGACAGGAATTAGAAGTTCGAAACGATCGCCGTGGAACGGTGGCGTCATCACGAAACAATGCCAGTTTTGAATGTTTATGTAAACAGATGAAATAAAAGACTTTATGTGACACACTATTTTTTGGACTCTATGAATAATGTTTATTATTATAGATTTAAATATTGACATATACAATGTAATATTTATGGATTTTTGTCACATCTTTTATTTTTTAATAAAGAGAGTAAATCGCTTGCAAAGCGATAGACGATGCGCTTTTCGAAGCAATCAGCCGTTCGCGGCATTTTTGACTGACATATGGTCAGTATGGAAATCGAAATATTTTCCAAATATTTCTGGAATTTGACCCGCTCACGAGGCGTGATAATTTAGACTGGTATATACATTTCCGAGAACCAGCCAATTGGGTGCGCCCGGCTGGTATTCCGAAGATTAAAGTGGGGCGGCAGGCTGCAGACTGACCGTTCCCCATATCGCTTGCATCTGATTTACGGGTACCCAGCCCGTAAAATCAGAGTCTTGTCGCACAAGACCGACTGGACGTAGACTGGCGGAGGAGCATCATTACTAAAAAGTGCGTGGAGCACCGTACACACAAAATATAAATTAAACTTTACAAAATTCTTCAAAAAATAATTTTTATTAAAAACACAGGAAAAGTCAAGAAACGCATAGAAAACATAAAATGGGGAATTAAAAATAGTGGCCCTAAAATGGACCTTTTACGCTCAACATAAGCGCAATCGCTAATATCGACCCCACCGGCCGAGCGATACCGTGCCGAAAAAGATGACTTTCAGTCAAAATCGAATATTGGCCGCTACAGCAGTCCAATTAAACTAAAACTTTCTTTATTGTATTCTTCCAGTAAATATCTATACAAAAAGTATATATTTACTACTACAAATTACATCAGAAACGTAGGAGGAATTTTGTTTGATAAAATTGTTTATAACTAACATAATATTAATTATTCACTCATTAAACTATAGTCAAAAGACGCCTTATAAAATATACTTCATAATTATTACACAAAAATTCATGTATCTACTTAAGAACTATTTTTTATTGAATTTAATGTAACTAGCCGATTGCACTCGGTACATAACTTGTAATAACTCTGTTAATACTACCTTGCGGGTCCCATAGACTATGTTAGATTATCAGCAAGGTTTAGTCTTGTATAAATTAACATGATTTACGTCTCAAAAAGACGATGAAACTATTTTTACGATTTTTTATGTCGGAGCAAAGTGCTTTCTGCCGATCTCCGCAGCCAATCGTCAGACTGATTAGTACCAAAATTCACTCAGAGATGGCGCGAGCGCTGAAATCGGCAAAGCAAGCTTTGTGATTGGCTGATTGTTTTACGATGGAGTTATGGAAGGGATTTTGTAATTTGGCTATATAAACAGTTTCATAACGGCGAGCAATTCAGTACACCTGAAGGTGCTTTAAGAGCCTATCGGACCACTTTTACCAGTCTTTCATTTCTCTCTACCTACAACGACCCTGCTGACTACTTGGACTTTCTCTGGATCTTCTTTGGCCCTTTTAAGGCAACCTCTACTACACCGGCGTTTCTAGATTGGTTTTATACGACTTTGCCATCTGAAACTTTCGGTGCGTTTCTTCGAGTTTTGGGCACGTGGAACCAAACTATCTTTTGCGTGTTCCTGTCCGGAACAGCTGGTCCTTCGAGCCGGATCCTGTGCACCACTCGAGGATGTCGCGATCTGGGTCCAGATCGGGACGCGTTCCAGAAGAAGAAGAAGAACACCATCGCGACGAGTCAGTTACTTCGGAACAGGCCCGTTCCGAGGTGGACCGATACTCTACTAGGACGGAGGACACCATCCGCCAACTGAGGGCGGAGCTCCGTCAAGAGCGGCAGCACTCACGGGACCTACAGCGAGAGCACGCTGAAGTCCTGATCCGTGTGTGCACCACCCAACAACTGCCACCACCTGGGAACATCGCTGCCGGAGCAGCGACACCAATCGACGAGGAAATAGTCGGTGGCCCTGAAAAGGGCCCGTCATTCCGAAGTGCAGTCAATATCGGTGGCCCTGAAAAGGGGTCGTCACTTCGAAGTGCAGTCAACATCGGTGGCCCTGAAAAGGGCCAGTCACCTGGAAGTACAATCAACATCGGTGGCCCTGAAAAGGGCCAGTCACCTGGAAGTACAATCAACATCGGTGGCCCTGAAAAGGGCCAGTCACCTGGAAGTACAATCAACATCGGTGGCCCTGAAAAGGGGCAGTCACCTAGAAGTGCAGCCATCAATGCTGGCCCTGATAAAATTTTCGGGGCAAACACCATGACCAGACATTCTGCTCACCAAGCAGCCATAGAAAACGGCAGGCCTACTTCATCAAACCAGTCAGGACAGCACCCCCGCTGTCCAGAAGCAAGCGCGTTCACAAGAGAATGGGTGCGCAATCATCCCAACCCGCAGGAAGAAGTGGCTTCATGGATCGAAGAAGCCTTACGAAGGAACCGACCCACAGAGGGCACCCGCTCCCAGACTGGCAATGGAGAGGCGCAAGTAGCAGCAATGCTGGCAAGGCAGTCCGGAGCAAAAGAACTGCCACACTTCAGTGGAGACCCATTCGACTGGCC